>OU744337.1:55075941-55248441 GCA_916610165.2 Gymnosoma rotundatum
AACTTTAATTTTTTCGACTATTAGCCTGTAGGTTTCAGTTAATGTAGAGTGGAGTCTCTACACAGGGGAATTACTACTTGATTGTTGGAAAGAGCTGAAATGTAGGTTAATTTGGTACTGTTGGCAAAAGTCCTTAAATATGTTCGAATTAAATTCTGTTCCTTGGTCACAAACGATTTTGTTAGGAATGCCATGTATGCTCAAGAAGTGTTTTAAGGATTTAATTACGCAAATGCTATTTCTTGCTGTCAAAGTATATGCAGCAGCAAGTTTGGAAAATTTATCATATTTTAATCTTTGGCATGAAGCACAATTATTTATTGTTTTAACTATTTTCGATTTCATATACGGAAAGTAATATTCACGTTTAAGATGATCATATGATTCTTGAATGCCTCTGTGAAAATTGTTTTCATGATAGTCTTGAATGATTTTATCCTGATTGTCGTTTTCTTTTATGTACTTAACTATTTCAGTACACCTAACTAAACGAAATATTTTGCTTTGTGCGAAATGTTTGGAATATACATTCTGAATAATGCGAAAAGTTTCATTATCAGTAAAAATGGCTGTGGTTTTATTAGGCGCAAGATGATCTTTTAAAATGTGTGTTACAATTTCCTCTGTATAATTGGGGTACGTAAATGCTTTTATGTGTTTGTTTTTAAAAACTACTTCATGTTTCACGTGAGAATTATTGTTTCCTTTCCTAAATAAAGCTTATAAATTAAAATCATTTATGGGTTTTTCCGAAATTGGGATACCATCATCGCAGTTTTCCTCCGCAGAGTGAATAGTACTACCCGAAGTGGCTTGATTAGACATTGTATCAAATGCATTTATATTCAGAGTAACTGATGGGTCAGTCCTTATTCGGCTAAGGGCATCGGCGTTTGTATTTAGTTTGCCTTTTTTGTATATAATTTCGTAATCGAATTCCTCTAATTTTAATCGCCATCTTATTAATTTAGAATTCGGTTCCTTCAGGCTCATAATTCAAGTAAGTGGTTTATGATCTGTTATGATTCTGAACCGGTGACCAAATAGATCGAAAATATTTTGTGGTCCAAATTATGGCTAAGAGTTCTTTTTCGATTGTTGAGTAATTGATCTACAATGTTGTGAGTGTGCGGCTTGCGTAGCAAATTGGTTTGTCGTTCCCTATAGGTCCTTGAGAAAGAATGGCTCCTAGTGCAAAATTACTTGCGTCTGTCGTAAGATTGAACGGCTTAGAAAAATCTGGATATTGTAATATTGGGTCATTTATTAAGAGGTTTTTACAAATTTCAAAAGTTTTTTTGTAGTTGTCATCGACTATAACAGTTTTATTTTTCTTTAGACAAGCTGTAAATGGCTTTGTTATTTTGGCGAAGTCTTTAATAAACTTACGATAGTAACCTAATAGCCCTAAAAATGACTTTATTTCTTTTTGATTTGTGGGAATAGGAAAGTTTTGGATCGCCTTTATTTTGTCAGGATTTGGTTTCACTCCTTCTGTAGTCACTAAATGTCCTAAAAATGCGCATTCTTTGTGTAAAAATTCAGACTTATCTAATTGAATCTTAAAATTAGCTTCTCTGAGGGCTTCAAAAACTTTTTTTTAATTTTCTGAATGTTCCTGAAGTGAGGTGGAATATACAATAATGTCGTCTAAATAGACAAGAAACACTGTTCCTATCAAATCTTTAAGAACGTAATCCATCACTCTCTGAAATGTTGATGGAGCATTTTTTAGTCCGAAAGGCATTCTCACAAATTCGTAGTGTCCACCTTCTACTGTAAATGCGGTCTTAGAAATATCTTTTGGATTCATTTCTATTTGATGGAATCAGCTAGCTAAGTCTAATGTGCTGAAATACATGCAATTACCAAGTTTGTCTAGTATTTCATTTATGTTTGGTATTGGGTATCTATCTGATATTGTTTTTTCGTTCAGTTTCCTATAATCAATAACTAAACGCCACTTTTTTTCCACTAGCGTCTGCTTTTTTTGGGACTATCCAAACAGGTGCACTCCAAGGTGAGTAGCTTTCCCGTATGATACCCTGATTTAACATATCTGAAATTTGTTTTTTTACTTCTGCTTTGTGGATATGGGGGTACCTATATGATTTTGTGTAAATGGGAATTTCGTCTCTAGTGACAATGTTGTGTTTAATTTTATTGGTAAAGGTAAGAGACTGATTTTCTTGAAGAAAAATATCTTCAAAGTCTTTGCATAGATTTGTAATAACCTTCCGTTCCTCCATATTCAAATGATCAATTCTTAGATTGTCTAGTAATTTAGGGTTTTGATATTTAGAAATATGTTCGAAGTTAATATTATTAATTTCTGTATAATATGAATCTCTTATTGGATTTACTTTAATTGGACTTTCGATTAAAATTATTTTATCTGAATTTGACTTATTATTTATTTCAACAAAACTGTACCAGTTTTCAGCTTTGTACATGCCTGGTGAAATGGTTACTTCTGGGTTAATTGAAATTGTGGGTATTAAGAAATCGCCATGTTCTAAATCTACAGGAATTTTTATAATGGCTTTAGTTTTTGGTGTTATGAGAAATTTACCGAAAGTTAAGTTTGGTTTAAAAGACAAAGGAATGCAGCAATTTTTTGTGGTTAGTTGTTTTTTCTCTAGGTCTATTTTTGCACCTAAGTTAGTAAGTATATTAAGTCCAATAAGACCATCAAAATAGTTGTGAAATTTGAAAACAAAGAATTCTAGGATTCCACATTCTCGGAATTCTGTAAACGTAGGGATGTTAACTTTTGTATTCAATTGATGTTTGTTTAATACAGTAGTTATGATTATTGGTGCACATTTTTCTATGTTTAATTTTCCCGTGTATTCTGGATTTATAAAGGATGCTGATGCGCCTGTGTCTATAAGAAAACGGAGTGGACGCCCAAATGTGGATGAAATATTTATGTAAGGCAGGTTAGTGCCATGTTTGTTAATATCTAGGTATCCTGTTGGGTCTTGGAGACAAGTGATTGAAAATTTTTCTACGTCATCTATCTCGTTGTAATTGTCCATTTCAGGTAAATAGTTTTGAGGACTATCCTCAGCATCTGAATATGTATTGAAGTTTCCATAGTTATGATCAATATGATGTACTTCTCTTGGAAATCTACGTGTTTGTCCACTATTTTTTCTTAGATGAGTATAGCCTGAACTAGTGTCCATGGGTTCTGGTGTTTGAAAGTTTGTGTTAGTGTTTAACTGTTGTTTAAAATTGCTAAGTTGGTTTTGATTATTTGTGGCTGTACTATAAATCGCGTTTTGTTGTTGTCTGTAATGATTCGTTAGTTGCGGTCTCGGAGTTAATGGTTTTTGATAGCTAGGGTAAAAATGTTGTGAATTGTATTGTCTATGGGTTTCCTGCTTTTTGAAAGTGTTCCTGTTTTCTTGTCTTATATAGAACATGTTTTGTTCGGTAATGCAGTATGAAAAAGCTATTGGCAAAGTATCTGGCTTCATAGCCCTAATTGAAGAACCTAATGGTTCTCTAAGTCCGGATAAAAATGTGTTAAGGCACATTTTATCGAATAAATCTCGTTTAGCTTTTATTATATTGGCATCTACCTCGTGTATCATCAAATTATTATTAATTGTAGCTTGGATTTCTACGACTGAGCTATAAAACTCCTCAAGTGTCTTATTATTCTGTTTCAAGAGATGTAAATCTCGAATCAATGAGGTTTCATTTCGTTTGTCTGAGTAATGCAATATAAGATTATTTTTAATGCTCTGCCAGCTCAAATCTGTACTGTACATATTTAAAATTTCATTTGCTTCTCCCTCAACCTTATTGCGTATGGACCTCAAAATCATCTTGGCAAGAGGGGTGCCATCAATGGGTGATAATACTGTAAGTATTTCCTCCACATTGCTTATGAAATCGTATAACAATCTAGGATTTCCATCAAATTTCGGAAGATCTTTGACGGCATCTGGGATTCTTAAGGATTCCAGTATATTTTTTTTGTCGAGGGTGAACTATTTGTGGAATTCATTACACTACTTTGGCTATTTTGACTAACGCTCATATCGGTTTCAAATTCTGGTATAGGAATAAGGGTTCTTGGGATGGTATAAGGACGAAATTTACGCATATAATTATTTCTTGAATTTAGAACAAAATCATATATTTAGAGAGATTACAGGAGGCTCCCTTGGGAATCGCTGCTCTTCAGAAATATATGAATTTTATTTTTATTTCGTAATATTAAACAATTAATCCTCTTCTTTAGAAAGGAAAATTATTTTATATTATCGAAATATATATGTATATATTTGAATGTAATTACTTAACTAATACTTAATAATTTAATAGATTAATAATTTTATATTTAACAAAATTATTTTATCTTTATCTTTAAAAAACACAGTTAAGTTATTTTATCTTTGTTCACAATATATAAATATAAATAATATTAAATATTTTTTTTTATGTGAAATATTTTTTGATCCTTTAAAATATTTTCTTTTTTTTATAATCAAATATTGAAACGTATTGCTTGTTTATATTTTATATTTCTCTTTTTTTTTTATAACAACTTTCTCACTATATACTTTCCTTTATAATCTAAATTTCTTACTTACAATATTAAAACTATGGTTGTTAAAAACATTATTGCCGGTCGTGTTCAATAAGTTTCTTGTTGGTGATATGCCGTCACAATTGTTCTTGCTCTGGTTCTGTTCTGCTAAAAAACAATTATCCTTTGTTCCTTTTTTTTTCTGAGCTCCTTGCAGGCTTTTCCGACTTTTTCTTGTGATAATCCGTCACAATTAGTTTATAATTATCCTTGCAGGAACTACTCACAGAACTACCCGACTGCGCCAGTTAACTTTGGGAATGCTCCGTTAAAGAAAAAAAAAACAACCTTTCTTTTCTGTTTCCAAAGTATTAATTAATTTATTGAATTTTTCTTTTAAACATCTAACTTATTGCCAAATTACAAAAGTGCTTATTAATTTATTTTGTTTATTCGTTTTAATAGATTTCACAATTACAAACTATTTATTGCTTATTTTAGTTATTCTAAATAATTTTACAATTAGTAGGTCAATAAATTGCTTAGTGCTTATTTTATTTTATTTATTCTTAATAATTTAACAATTAGTAGGTCAATAAATTGTTTAATGCTTTTTTTTTATTTATTCTTAATATTTCGAAAAACAATTGGGTTAATGAACTTTGCAATAAAAATTATTAAATGCTGATGCAGCTATTAAGTCTTGGTGGTTTCTTTGGTGGCTCTGTTGTTGTTGTTGTGGTTGTAGTTGTATCTGTAACTCCTCCCCCCTTAGTATGGAGCGATGGCCAAAAGAATTGATGGTCAGAAGCGACAACAGTAGTGGCGGGAATTTCACTTACCACAAATTTTGTCTTTTGTTTCGTTAAATAGATGAAAATTACAATTCCAATTATTACCATTAGAGTTCCATAATTTATATGCCTGTGAAGTTCTGTATTATTTTATAAATCTTCGATGGCTAACTTATTTTTTAGATGGTACTCTTTAAGTTTAGGTATATTTAAAGTTTCTATTGTAGACAAAGGTTTTATGTTTACTTCTGCGGGTAGTTTTACAATGAAATCGTCCTAAAATATGCCTGGGTTATCTTCGTAGGTAATTCCGTTGATAATGACATTACAGTTTTTGAAATTTATTAATAAGTTGCCTTCAATAATATGTTTTTCGGAGTTACATGATGTTTCCATTTCTGTGAGCGGTAAATTTTTGTTATCACAAGTCCTTGTTCGGGTTGTGATATTTCTGTTATTTGGCCTACATCATTAAGATTACAGTTGGCTTCAAGATTACTTATGATTTTTCCAAAGCATGAAGATTTTTCTACTGTTTCTTGTAATGAACTTTCTTTGCAATAGTACATGTTTTCAATTTTCTTACATAAATTTTCGAAATATTGAATTTTATTATTATTATAAATTATATATGGTTTTATAATTATTTCTTTTGTTGCATTAATTGGTATAGGGATTGTATGAGAAATTGTGTAATTAGTTACTGGGATGCGGGGAATTTGAATATTAAAAACGATATTTGTATCATTGTAAAATGCCTGTAATTGTAAGAGTTCGTACAAATGTTCTATTGTATCAATTTTGATTGACTGGTCTTCCAGGTTATCTTGTATTTCCTTCAATTCTTCTGTATTCAATATCATTTTGGAAATAATTCCGAGTGTAGACAATATCATTGCCTCGGAAATGCTTAAAATATGATTTGTCAGTAGGTCGATATGAAAATTAATTTGGTTTAAATATTGAATGTCATTTATAAGCCTTGAACTAGAAATTATGCTATTTCTAGAATCTTTCAGTGATCTAGCTATAATATCTTGTTCCCCATTGATGTGACTTGTAATATTCTCCATCCTTTCACTAATTTTGGTATTAAGTATATTCTGTCGGTTTGTTTCAGTCTGTAAGTTATTTGTTAAATTAAATATAGCTTGGTTTATACGAGAAGCATCAGTGTCGTCCATATTGCCTGTTATAAACTTGACCACTGAACCTATACCATTAAATAATCCTCTTTTCCCGCGGTATTTGGGAGTTATTGAATTTAGTTTATCCTTAAGGTCTCTAAGTTTAAATTTTGTTATTTGTAAAGAATCTCTCTTGTAATATGTAGAAGTAAATTGTTTAACAGATTCTTCGATTTTCATGACATTATCTCTATATGAATTTAATTTTATTATATGTATAAGGTTGATACAGTCAGTTATTGCCTTCGCAGTTCCTAGTTTTATTTGCAAAAGTCCTTGTCTATCAGTTAAATTGTGTATCTCCAGTTTTTGTGTGCGTATCATAGGTGTTAATCTGAAAAAAGATTATAAAAATTGTTTTTTTCTTATTTTTGATTTGTGAAGTTTTGTGTTTTGTGTAGTGAGTAATGTTGCTTTGTCGTTTTCCTTCACTTTGTGCCTAGAAAATCTTGGTGTCATTTTATTTCTCCTACATTCTTTCCTGTATATATAGTTATCTACATCGTAGTCCAGTGGGTCTTGTCTGTTTGCATTAAGTTTTTCTATGCGTTTGTCCGTGTCGGCTTCCAATTTTTCCTTTATAGATTCGTAGAGTTGAGTTTGAAATTGATTGATTTTAAAAAGATATTCGTGTTCATTGTTGAATGTAATTTGACGGTCAATTTTATAAGTTCTCCCATAGAAGAGTTCGAAAGGTGTTAGTTTAGTGGAAGAATGGATTGCATTATTATATGTTATAATGACTTCGGGTAGAATATCATCATGGTCCATTTCTAATTTTTTAACTTTAATTTTTTCGACTATTAGCCTGTAGGTTTCAGTTAATGTAGAGTGGAGTCTCTACACAGGGGAATTACTACTTGATTGTTGGAAAGAGCTGAAATGTAGGTTAATTTGGTACTGTTGGCAAAAGTCCTTAAATATGTTCGAATTAAATTCTGTTCCTTGGTCACAAACGATTTTGTTAGGAATGCCATGTATGCTCAAGAAGTGTTTTAAGGATTTAATTACGCAAATGCTATTTCTTGCTGTTAAAGTATATGCAGCAGCAAGTTTGGAAAATTTATCATATTTTAACCTTTGGCATGAAGCACAATTATTTATTGTTTTAACTATTTTCGATTTCATATACGGAAAGTAATATTCACGTTTAAGATGATCATATGATTCTTGAATGCCTCTGTGAAAATTGTTTTCATGATAGTCTTGAATGATTTTATCCTGATTGTCGTTTTCTTTTATGTACTTAACTATTTCAGTACACCTAACTAAACGAAATATTTTGCTTTGTGCGAAATGTTTGGAATATACATTCTGAATAATGCGAAAAGTTTCATTATCAGTAAAAATGGCTGTGGTTTTATTAGGCGCAAGATGATCTTTTAAAATGTGTGTTACAATTTCCTCTGTATAATTGGGGTACGTAAATGCTTTTATGTGTTTGTTTTTAAAAACTACTTCATGTTTCACGTGAGAATTATTGTTTCCTTTCCTAAATAAAGCTTATAAATTAAAATCATTTATGGGTTTTTCCGAAATTGGGATACCATCATCGCAGTTTTCCTCCGCAGAGTGAATAGTACTACCCGAAGTGGCTTGATTAGACATTGTATCAAATGCATTTATATTCAGAGTAACTGATGGGTCAGTCCTTATTCGGCTAAGGGCATCGGCGTTTGTATTTAGTTTGCCTTTTTTGTATATAATTTCGTAATCGAATTCCTCTAATTTTAATCGCCATCTTATTAATTTAGAATTCGGTTCTTTCAGGCTCATAATTCAAGTAAGTGGTTTATGATCTGTTATGATTCTGAACCGGTGACCAAATAGATCGAAAATATTTTGTGGTCCAAATTATGGCTAAGAGTTCTTTTTCGATTGTTGAGTAATTGATCTACAATGTTGTGAGTGTGCGGCTTGCGTAGCAAATTGGTTTGTCGTTCCCTATAGGTCCTTGAGAAAGAATGGCTCCTAGTGCAAAATTACTTGCGTCTGTCGTAAGATTGAACGGCTTAGAAAAATCTGGATATTGTAATATTGGGTCATTTATTAAGAGGTTTTTACAAATTTCAAAAGTTTTTTTGTAGTTGTCATCGACTATAACAGTTTTATTTTTCTTTAGACAAGCTGTAAATGGCTTTGTTATTTTGGCGAAGTCTTTAATAAACTTACGATAGTAACCTAATAGCCCTAAAAATGACTTTATTTCTTTTTGATTTGTGGGAATAGGAAAGTTTTGGATCGCCTTTATTTTGTCAGGATTTGGTTTCACTCCTTCTGTAGTCACTAAATGTCCTAAAAATGCGCATTCTTTGTGTAAAAATTCAGACTTATCTAATTGAATCTTAAAATTAGCTTCTCTGAGGGCTTCAAAAACTTTTTTTTAATTTTCTGAATGTTCCTGAAGTGAGGTGGAATATACAATAATGTCGTCTAAATAGACAAGAAACACTGTTCCTATCAAATCTTTAAGAACGTAATCCATCACTCTCTGAAATGTTGATGGAGCATTTTTTAGTCCGAAAGGCATTCTCACAAATTCGTAGTGTCCACCTTCTACTGTAAATGCGGTCTTAGAAATATCTTTTGGATTCATTTCTATTTGATGGAATCAGCTAGCTAAGTCTAATGTGCTGAAATACATGCAATTACCAAGTTTGTCTAGTATTTCATTTATGTTTGATATTGGGTATCTATCTGATATTGTTTTTTCGTTCAGTTTCCTATAATCAATAACTAAACGCCACTTTTTTTCCACTAGCGTCTGCTTTTTTTGGGACTATCCAAACAGGTGCACTCCAAGGTGAGTAGCTTTCCCGTATGATACCCTGATTTAACATATCTGAAATTTGTTTTTTTACTTCTGCTTTGTGGATATGGGGGTACCTATATGATTTTGTGTAAATGGGAATTTCGTCTCTAGTGACAATGTTGTGTTTAATTTTATTGGTAAAGGTAAGAGACTGATTTTCTTGAAGAAAAATATCTTCAAAGTCTTTGCATAGATTTGTAATAACCTTCCGTTCCTCCATATTCAAATGATCAATTCTTAGATTGTCTAGTAATTTAGGGTTTTGATATTTAGAAATATGTTCGAAGTTAATATTATTAATTTCTGTATAATATGAATCTCTTATTGGATTTACTTTAATTGGACTTTCGATTAAAATTATTTTATCTGAATTTGACTTATTATTTATTTCAACAAAACTGTACCAGTTTTCAGCTTTGTACATGCCTGGTGAAATGGTTACTTCTGGGTTAATTGAAATTGTGGGTATTAAGAAATCGCCATGTTCTAAATCTACAGGAATTTTTATAATGGCTTTAGTTTTTGGTGTTATGAGAAATTTACCGGAAGTTAAGTTTGGTTTAAAAGACAAAGGAATGCAGCAATTTTTTGTGGTTAGTTGTTTTTTCTCTAGGTCTATTTTTGCACCTAAATTAGTAAGTATATTAAGTCCAATAAGACCATCAAAATAGTTGTGAAATTTGAAAACAAAGAATTCTAGGATTCCACATTCTCGGAATTCTGTAAACGTAGGGATGTTAACTTTTGTATTCAATTGATGTTTGTTTAATACAGTAGTTATGATTATTGGTGCACATTTTTCTATGTTTAATTTTCCCGTGTATTCTGGATTTATAAAGGATGCTGATGCGCCTGTGTCTATAAGAAAACGGAGTGGACGCCCAAATGTGGATGAAATATTTATGTAAGGCAGGTTAGTGCCATGTTTGTTAATATCTAGGTATCCTGTTGGGTCTTGGAGACAAGTGATTGAAAATTTTTCTACGTCATCTATCTCGTTGTAATTGTCCATTTCAGGTAAATAGTTTTGAGGACTATCCTCAGCATCTGAATATGTATTGAAGTTTCCATAGTTATGATCAATATGATGTACTTCTCTTGGAAATCTACGTGTTTGTCCACTATTTTTTCTTAGATGAGTATAGCCTGAACTAGTGTCCATGGGTTCTGGTGTTTGAAAGTTTGTGTTAGTGTTTAACTGTTGTTTAAAATTGCTAAGTTGGTTTTGATTATTTGTGGCTGTACTATAAATCGCGTTTTGTTGTTGTCTGTAATGATTCGTTAGTTGCGGTCTCGGAGTTAATGGTTTTTGATAGCTAGGGTAAAAATGTTGTGAATTGTATTGTCTATGGGTTTCCTGCTTTTTGAAAGTGTTCCTGTTTTCTTGTCTTATATAGAACATGTTTTGTTCGGTAATGCAGTATGAAAAAGCTATTGGCAAAGTATCTGGCTTCATAGCCCTAATTGAAGAACCTAATGGTTCTCTAAGTCCGGATAAAAATGTGTTAAGGCACATTTTATCGAATAAATCTCGTTTAGCTTTTATTATATTGGCATCTACCTCGTGTATCATCAAATTATTATTAATTGTAGCTTGGATTTCTACGACTGAGCTATAAAACTCCTCAAGTGTCTTATTATTCTGTTTCAAGAGATGTAAATCTCGAATCAATGAGGTTTCATTTCGTTTGTCTGAGTAATGCAATATAAGATTATTTTTAATGCTCTGCCAGCTCAAATCTGTACTGTACATATTTAAAATTTCATTTGCTTCTCCCTCAACCTTATTGCGTATGGACCTCAAAATCATCTTGGCAAGAGGGGTGCCATCAATGGGTGATAATACTGTAAGTATTTCCTCCACATTGCTTATGAAATCGTATAACAATCTAGGATTTCCATCAAATTTCGGAAGATCTTTGACGGCATCTGGGATTCTTAAGGATTCCAGTATATTTTTTTTGTCGAGGGTGAACTATTTGTGGAATTCATTACACTACTTTGGCTATTTTGACTAACGCTCATATCGGTTTCAAATTCTGGTATAGGAATAAGGGTTCTTGGGATGGTATAAGGACGAAATTTACGCATATAATTATTTCTTGAATTTAGAACAAAATCATATATTTAGAGAGATTACAGGAGGCTCCCTTGGGAATCGCTGCTCTTCAGAAATATATGAATTTTATTTTTATTTCGTAATATTAAACAATTAATCCTCTTCTTTAGAAAGGAAAATTATTTTATATTATCGAAATATATATGTATATATTTGAATGTAATTACTTAACTAATACTTAATAATTTAATAGATTAATAATTTTATATTTAACAAAATTATTTTATCTTTATCTTTAAAAAACACAGTTAAGTTATTTTATCTTTGTTCACAATATATAAATATAAATAATATTAAATATTTTTTTTTATGTGAAATATTTTTTGATCCTTTAAAATATTTTCTTTTTTTTATAATCAAATATTGAAACGTATTGCTTGTTTATATTTTATATTTCTCTTTTTTTTATAACAACTTTCTCACTATATACTTTCCTTTATAATCTAAATTTCTTACTTACAATATTAAAACTATGGTTGTTAAAAACATTATTGCCGGTCGTGTTCAATAAGTTTCTTGTTGGTGATATGCCGTCACAATTGTTCTTGCTCTGGTTCTGTTCTGCTAAAAAACAATTATCCTTTGTTCCTTTTTTTTCTGAGCTCCTTGCAGGCTTTTCCGACTTTTTCTTGTGATAATCCGTCACAATTAGTTTATAATTATCCTTGCAGGAACTACTCACAGAACTACCCGACTGCGCCAGTTAACTTTGGGAATGCTCCGTTAAAGAAAAAAAAAACAACCTTTCTTTTCTGTTTCCAAAGTATTAATTAATTTATTGAATTTTTCTTTTAAATATCTAACTTATTGCCAAATTACAAAAGTGCTTATTAATTTATTTTGTTTATTCGTTTTAATAGATTTCACAATTACAAACTATTTATTGCTTATTTTAGTTATTCTAAATAATTTTACAATTAGTAGGTCAATAAATTGCTTAGTGCTTATTTTATTTTATTTATTCTTAATAATTTAACAATTAGTAGGTCAATAAATTGTTTAATGCTTTTTTTTTATTTATTCTTAATATTTCGAAAAACAATTGGGTTAATGAACTTTGCAATAAAAATTATTAAATGCTGATGCAGCTATTAAGTCTTGGTGGTTTCTTTGGTGGCTCTGTTGTTGTTGTTGTGGTTGTAGTTGTATCTGTAACTCCTCCCCCCTTAGTATGGAGCGATGGCCAAAAGAATTGATGGTCAGAAGCGACAACAGTAGTGGCGGGAATTTCACTTACCACAAATTTTGTCTTTTGTTTCGTTAAATAGATGAAAATTACAATTCCAATTATTACCATTAGAGTTCCATAATTTATATGCCTGTGAAGTTCTGTATTATTTTATAAATCTTCGATGGCTAACTTATTTTTTAGATGGTACTCTTTAAGTTTAGGTATATTTAAAGTTTCTATTGTAGACAAAGGTTTTATGTTTACTTCTGCGGGTAGTTTTACAATGAAATCGTCCTAAAATATGCCTGGGTTATCTTCGTAGGTAATTCCGTTGATAATGACATTACAGTTTTTGAAATTTATTAATAAGTTGCCTTCAATAATATGTTTTTCGGAGTTACATGATGTTTCCATTTCTGTGAGCGGTAAATTTTTGTTATCACAAGTCCTTGTTCGGGTTGTGATATTTCTGTTATTTGGCCTACATCATTAAGATTACAGTTGGCTTCAAGATTACTTATGATTTTTCCAAAGCATGAAGATTTTTCTACTGTTTCTTGTAATGAACTTTCTTTGCAATAGTACATGTTTTCAATTTTCTTACATAAATTTTCGAAATATTGAATTTTATTATTATTTCTTTTGTTGCATTAATTGGTATAGGGATTGTATGAGAAATTGTGTAATTAGTTACTGGGATGCGGGGAATTTGAATATTAAAAACGATATTTGTATCATTGTAAAATGCCTGTAATTGTAAGAGTTCGTACAAATGTTCTATTGTATCAATTTTGATTGACTGGTCTTCCAGGTTATCTTGTATTTCCTTCAATTCTTCTGTATTCAATATCATTTTGGAAATAATTCCGAGTGTAGACAATATCATTGCCTCGGAAATGCTTAAAATATGATTTGTCAGTAGGTCGATATGAAAATTAATTTGGTTTAAATATTGAATGTCATTTATAAGCCTTGAACTAGAAATTATGCTATTTCTAGAATCTTTCAGTGATCTAGCTATAATATCTTGTTCCCCATTGATGTGACTTGTAATATTCTCCATCCTTTCACTAATTTTGGTATTAAGTATATTCTGTCGGTTTGTTTCAGTCTGTAAGTTATTTGTTAAATTAAATATAGCTTGGTTTATACGAGAAGCATCAGTGTCGTCCATATTTCCTGTTATAAACTTGACCACTGAACCTATACCATTAAATAATCCTCTTTTCCCGCGGTATTTATTTATTGAATTTAGTTTATCTTTAAGGTCTCTAAGTTTAAATTTTGTTATTTGTAAAGAATCTCTGTTGTAATATGTAGAAGTAAATTGTTTAACAGATTCTTCGATTTTCCTGACATTATCTCTATATGAATTTAATTTTATTATATGTATAAGGTTGATATAGTTAGTTATTGTCTTCGCAGTTCCTAGTTTTATTTGCAATAGTCCTTGTGTATCAGTTAAATTGTGTATCTCCAGTGTTTGTGTGCGTATCATAGGTGTTAATCTGAAAAAAGATTATAAAAATTGTTTTTTTCTTATTTTTGATTTGTGAAGTTTTGTGTTTTGTGTAGTGAGTAATGTTGCTTTTTCGTTTTGCTTCACTTTGTGCCTAGAAAATCTTGGTGTCATTTTATTTCTCCTACATTCTTTCCTGTATATATAGTTATCTACATCGTAGTCCAGTGGGTCTTGTCTGTTTGCATTAAGTTTTTCTATGCGTTTGTCCGTGTCGGCTTCCAATTTTTCCTTTATAGATTCGTAGAGTTGAGTTTGAAATTGATTGATATTAGAAAGATATTCGTCTTCATTGTTGAATGTAATTTGACGGTCAATTTTATAAGTTCTCCCATAGAAGAGTTCGAAAGGTGTTAGTTTAGTGAAAGAATGGATTGCATTATTATATGTTATAATGACTTCGGTTAGAATATCATCATGGTCCATTTCTTATTTTTTAACTTTAATTTTTTCGACTATTAGCCTGTAGGTTTCAGTTAATGTAGAGTGGAGTCTCTCCACAGGGGAATTACTACTTGATTGTTGGAAAGAGCTGAAATGTGGGTTTATTTGGTGCTGTTGGCAAAAGTCCTTAAATATGTTCGAATTAAATTCTGTTCCTTGGTCGCAAACGATTTTGTTAGGAATGCCATCTATGCTCAAGAAGTGTTTTAAGGATTTAATTACGCAAATGCTATTTCTTGCTGTTAAAGTATAAGCAGCAGCAAGTTTGGAAAATTTATCATATTTTAATCTTTGGCATGAAGCACAATTATTTATTGTTTTAACTATTTTCGATTTCATATACGGAAAGTAATATTCACGTTTAAGATGATCATATGATTCTTGAATGCCTCTGTGAAAATTGTTTTCATGATAGTCTTGAATGATTTTATCCTGATTGTCGTTTTCTTTTATGTACTTAACTATTTCAGTACACCTAACTAAACGAAATATTTTGCTTTGTGCGAAATGTTTGGAATATACATTCTGAATAATGCGAAAAGTTTCATTATCAGTAAAAATGGCTGTGGTTTTATTAGGCGCAAGATGATCTTTTAAAATGTGTGTTACAATTTCCTCTGTATAATTGGGGTACGTAAATGCTTTTATGTGTTTGTTTTTAAAAACTACTTCATGTTTCACGTGAGAATTATTGTTTCCTTTCCTAAATAAAGCTTATAAATTAAAATCATTTATGGGTTTTTCCGAAATTGGGATACCATCATCGCAGTTTTCCTCCGCAGAGTGAATAGTACTACCCGAAGTGGCTTGATTAGACATTGTATCAAATGCATTTATATTCAGAGTAACTGATGGGTCAGTCCTTATTCGGCTAAGGGCATCGGCGTTTGTATTTAGTTTGCCTTTTTTGTATATAATTTCGTAATCGAATTCCTCTAATTTTAATCGCCATTTTATTAATTTAGAATTCGGTTCTTTCAGGCTCATAATTCAAGTAAGTGGTTTATGATCTGTTATGATTCTGAACCGGTGACCAAATAGATCGAAAATATTTTGTGGTCCAAATTATGGCTAAGAGTTCTTTTTCGATTGTTGAGTAATTGATCTACAATGTTGTGAGTGTGCGGCTTGCGTAGCAAATTGGTTTGTCGTTCCCTATAGGTCCTTGAGAAAGAATGGCTCCTAGTGCAAAATTACTTGCGTCTGTCGTAAGATTGAACGGCTTAGAAAAATCTGGATATTGTAATATTGGGTCATTTATTAAGAGGTTTTTACAAATTTCAAAAGTTTTTTTGTAGTTGTCATCGACTATAACAGTTTTATTTTTCTTTAGACAAGCTGTAAATGGCTTTGTTATTTTGGCGAAGTCTTTAATAAACTTACGATAGTAACCTAGTAGCCCTAAAAATGACTTTATTTCTTTTTGGTTTGTGGGAATAGGAAAGTTTTGGATCGCCTTTATTTTGTCAGGATTTGGTTTCACTCCTTCTGTAGTCACTAAATGTCCTAAAAATGCGCATTCTTTGTGTAAAAATTCAGACTTGTCTAATTGAATCTTAAAATTAGCTTCTCTGAGGGCTTCAAAAACTTTTTTTAAATTTTCTGAATGTTCCTGAAGTGAGGTGGAATATACAATAATGTCGTCTAAATAGACAAGACACACTGTTCCTATCAAATCTTTAAGAACGTAATCCATCACTCTCTGAAATGTTGATGGAGCATTTTTTAGTCCGAAAGGCATTCTCACAAATTCGTAGTGTCCACCTTCTACTGTAAATGCGGTCTTAGAAATATCTTTTGGATTCATTTCTATTTGATGGAATCCGCTAGCTAAGTCTAATGTGGTGATGTATTTCAATTACAAAGTTTGTCTAGTATTTCATTTATGTTTGGTATTGGGTATCTATCTGATATTGTTTTTTCGTTCAGTTTCCTATAATCAATAACTAAACGCCACTTTTTTTTCCACTAGCGTCTGCTTTTTTTGGGACTATCCAAAGGTGCACTCCAAGGTGAGTAGCTTTCCCGTATGATACCCTGATTTAACATATCTGAAATTTGTTTTTTTACTTCTGCTTTGTGGATATGGGGGTACCTATATGATTTTGTGTAAATGGGAATTTCGTCTCTAGTGACAATGTTGTGTTTAATTTTATTGGTAAAGGTAAGAGACTGATTTTCTTGAAGAAAAATATCTTCAAATTCTTTGCATAGATTTGTAATAACCTTCCGTTCCTCCATATTCAAATGATCAATTCTTAGATTGTCTAGTAATTTAGGGTTTTGATATTTAGAAATATGTTCGAAGTTAATATTATTAATTTCTGTATAATATGAATCTCTTATTGGATTTACTTTAATTGGACTTTCGATTAAAATTATTTTATCTGAATTTGACTTATTATTTATTTCAACAAAACTGTACCAGTTTTCAGCTTTGTACATGCCTGGTGAAATGGTTACTTCTGGGTTAATTGAAATTGTGGGTATTAAGAAATCGCCATGTTCTAAATCTATAGGAATTTTTATAATGGCTTTAGTTTTTGGTGTTATGAGAAATTTACCGGAAGTTAAGTTTGGTTTAAAAGACAAAGGAATGCAGCAATTTTTTGTGGTTAGTTGTTTTTTCTCTAGGTCTATTTTTGCACCTAAATTAGTAAGTATATTAAGTCCAATAAGACCATCAAAATAGTTGTGAAATTTGAAAACAAAGAATTCTAGGATTCCACATTCTCGGAATTCTGTAAACGTAGGGATGTTAACTTTTGTATTCAATTGATGTTTGTTTAATACAGTAGTTATGATTATTAGTGCACATTTTTCTATGTTTAATTTTCCCGTGTATTCTGGATTTATAAAGGATGCTGATGCGTCTGTGTATATAAAAAAACGGATTGGACGCCCAAATGAGGATGAAATATTTATGTAAGGTAGGTTAGTGCCATGTTTGTTAATATCTAGGTATCCTGTTGGGTCTTGGAGACAAGTGATTGAAAATTTTTCTACGTCATCTATCTCGTTGTAATTGTCCATTTCAGGTAAATAGTTTGGAATGTTATAGTCCTCAGTATCTGAATATGTATTGAAGTTTACATAGTTGTGATCAATATGATGTACTTCTCTTGGAAATCCACGTGTTTGTCCACTATTATTTCTTAGATGAGTATAGCCTGAACTAGTGTCCATGGGTTCTGGTGTTTGAAAGTTTGTGTTAGTGTTTAACTGTTGTTGTTTAAAATTGCTAAATTGGTTTTGATTATGTGTGGCTGTGGGATATTGTGTTTGCTTAGGTGGTTGTAAATTAAAATTCTGTGCTAACTGAGGTCTATTAATTGGTGTTGGTAAATTAAATTGAGGCCTATTAAATGATTGATTGGTTATTGTGGTCTATTAAAATACATAGGAGTACTATAAATCGCGTTTTGTTGTTGTCTGTAATGCTTCGTTAGTTGCGGTCTCGGAGTTAATGGTTTTTTAAAGCTAGGGTAAAAATGTTGTGAATTGTACTGTCTATGGGTTTCCTGCTTTTTTAAAGTGTTCCTGTTTTCTTGTCTTATATAGAACATGTTTTGTTCGGTAATGCAGTATGAAAAAGCTATTGGCAAAGTATCTGGCTTCATAGCCCTAATTGAAGAGCCTAATGGTTCTCTAAGTCCGGATAAAAATGTGTTAAGGCACATTTTATCGAATAAATCTCGTTTAGCTTTTATTATATTGGCATCTACCTCGTGTATCATCAAATTATTATTAATTGTAGCTTGGATTTCTACGACTGAGCTATAAAACTCCTCAAGTGTCTTATTATTCTGTTTCAAGAGATGTAAATATCGAATCAATGAGGTTTCATTTCGTTTGTCTGAGTAATGCAATATAAGATTATTTTTAATGCTCTGCCAGCTCAAATCTGTGCTGTACATATTTGAAATCTCATTTGCTTCTCCCTCAACCTTATTGCGTATGGACCTCAAAATCATCTTGGCAAGAGGGGTGCCATCAATGGGTGATATAACTGTAAGTATTTCCTCCACATTGCTTATGAAATCGTATAACAATCTAGGATTTCCGTCAAATTTCGGAAGATCTTTGACGGCATCTGGGATTCTTAAGGATTCCAGTATATTTTTTTGTCGAGGGTGAACTATTTGTAGAATTCATTACACTACTTTGGCTATTTTGACTAACGCTCATATCGGTTTCAAATTCTGAGATAGGAATAAGGGTTCTTGGGATGGTATAAGGACGAAATTTACGCATATAATTATTTCTTGAATTTAGAACAAAATCATATATTTAGAGAGATTACAGGAGGCTCCCTTGGGAATCGCTGCTCTTCAGAAATATATGAATTTTATTTTTATTTCGTAATATTAAACAATTAATCCTTTTCTTTAGAAAGGAAAATTATTTTATATTATCGAAATATATATGTATATATTTGAATGTAATTACTTAACTAATACTTAATAATTTAATAGATTAATTATTTTATATTTAACAAAATTATTTTATCTTTATCTTTAAAAAACACAGTTAAGTTATTTTATCTTTGTTCACAATATATAAATATAAATAATATTAAATATTTTTTTTATGTGAAATATTTTTTGATCTTTTAAAATATTTTCTTTTTTTATAATCAAATATTGAAACGTATTGCTTGTTTATATTTTATATTTCTCTTTTTTTTATAACAACTTTCTCACTATATACTTTCCTTTATAATCTAAATTTCTTACTTACAATATTAAAACTATGGTTGTTAAAAACATTATTGCCGGTCTTGTTCAATAAGTTTCTTGTTGGTGATATGCCGTCACAATTGTTCTTGCTCTGGTTGTGTTCTGCTAAAAAACAATTATCCTTTGTTTCTTTTTTTCCTGAGCTCCTTGCAGGCTTTTCCGACTTTTTCTTGTGATAATCCGTCACAATTAGTTTATAATTATCCTTGCAGGAACTACTCACAGAACTACCCGACTGCGCCAGTTAACTTTGGGAATGCTCCGTTAAAGAAAAAAAAAAACAACCTTTCTTTTCTGTTTCCAAAGTATTAATTAATTTATTGAATTTTTCTTTTAAACATCTAACTTATTGCCAAATTACAAAAGTGCTTATTAATTTATTTTGTTTATTCGTTTTAATAGATTTCACAATTACAAACTATTTATTGCTTATTTTAGTTATTCTAAATAATTTTACAATTAGTAGGTCAATAAATTGCTTAGTGCTTATTTTATTTTATTTATTCTTAATAATTTAACAATTAGTAGATCAATAAATTGTTTAATGCTTTTTTTTTATTTATTCTTAATATTTCGAAAAACAATTGGGTTAATGAACTTTGCAATAAAAATTATTAAATGCTGATGCAGCTATTAAGTCTTGGTGGTTTCTTTGGTGGCTCTGTTGTTGTTGTTGTGGTTGTAGTTGTATCTGTAACTCCTCCCCCCTTAGTATGGAGCGATGGCCAAAAGAATTGATGGTCAGAAGCGACAACAGTAGTGGCGGGAATTTCACTTACCACAAATTTTGTCTTTTGTTTCGTTAAATAGATGAAAATTACAATTCCAATTATTACCATTAGAGTTCCATAATTTATATGCCTGTGAAGTTCTGTATTATTTGATAAATCTTCGATGGCTAACTTATTTTTTAGATGGTACTCTTTAAGTTTAGGTATATTTAAAGTTTCTATTGTAGACAAAGGTTTTATGTTTACTTCTGCGGGTAGTTTTACAATGAAATCGTCCTAAAATATGCTTGGGTTATCTTCGTAGGTAATTCCGTTGATGATGACATTACAGTTTTTGAAATTTATTAATAAGTTGCCTTCAATAATATGTTTTTCGGAGTTACATGATGTTTCCATTTCTGTGAGCGGTAAATTTTTGTTATCACAAGTCCTTGTTCGGGTTGTGATATTTCTGTTATTTGGCCTACATCATTAAGATTACAGTTGGCTTCAAGATTACTTATGATTTTTTTAAAGCATGAAGATTTTTCTACTGTTTCTTGTAATGAACTTTCTTTGCAATAGTACATGTTTTCAATTTTCTTACATAAATTTTCGAAATATTGAATTTTATTATTATTATAAATTATATATGGTTTTATAATTATTTCTTTTGTTGCATTAATTGGTATAGGGATTGTATGAGAAATTGTGTAATTAGTTACTGGGATGCGGGGAATTTGAATATTAAAAACGACATTTGTATCATTGTAAGAGTTCGTACAAATCTCATCTGGCAACGCCATGGCAATAGTGTAAAAAAAATAAGCTCTGCGCAAAATAAATTATAAAATTAATAAAACTGTTTAAGGGAAAATAAAATAAACTAATCAAATTGCTCCTCTTAATGTTCTAAATGCTCGAAAACGTCTGTATGTTCATTTAAGTGTATAAGCTTATTAAGAGAATAATCAGAAATCAAATGAACAGTGCTTACTAATTAAGTGCGCAACGTGTAATTGCAAGTTTATAACCTAAAACAAAAGCCTCTGAAAAATGACCGTCAAGTGTGGAATGTGTTGCAAGAATTGTAAAGCCGAAGAGGATGTTATTTGTACCAGGTGTGATGCTCAGTTCCACCCTAACTGTGCCATCGACAACATGCCAATGCTGACTAAACGTATGGTAGATCTGATAAGCAAAAGTAGAAGTACAAATTTTATTTATGGCTGCAAGAAATGCGAAGACGCTTCCGTCGAAAATAAATTTATTGAAAAATTAAAACCATTGGAAAAACAAATTGAGAATTTATCGAGCTTGATAAAAGACGATATTATATCTCAGCTAAACTGCATTAAACTTGACGTACAAAAATCGTTGGACCACAATAGCTTATTCGAATCTAAAACAAAGGAGAAGTTTGTTAGCATTGAAGCTGAATATAATAACATTCGTAAACAACTGAATCGAGGAGATATTCTTGTACATGGACTTCCTGCATACATATCAAATGAGGGTTTGTATTCAACTGCTGAATCAATAGCCAAAATCTGTAATGTTTCTTTAGTGGAATCTGATCTCAATTTTTGTTCGTGGATTAGGAAAAAATCATGCGTGCTTTTAAAATTTAATAGCATTCGAAAAAGAGATGCGATCATGAAGAGTTATAGATCAACATACAATTTAAAACTATGTCAAATTCTATCTACAGATATTGCATCCAGGGTTTTCCTTAGTGATCACTATACACCGTCTGCTGAGAAATTACGTTACATGTGTCGCAGAAAAATCAAAAGTGGTGAGATTAAAAAATTTCGACTGCAAAATCGCGATATTCCAATTGCTTTTGTTGTACTTAATGATGGGAAAGAAATCAAGATGACTCTTGAGGACATAAATCAGCACTTTTTGGTGGAGGTCAACAGTCACGTTGGTATGAAAGATACTGGAAATATAGCTTAACTAATTAACAAACAATATGTAAAATGTAAAGTATTTGCTCTTTAATTATTGCTCTATACATATAGTTACTATACAGTTGAAATTTAAAATTGATTTTTTTTTTTTTTTGGTTATTAGAATGAATGAACAACCCATTATATGATTTTTTTTTGCATTTCCTTGTAGGCTGTATACATATGAGATGATCGTGGAATGTCTGCTAATTGTTTTTTTGCAATTGCGTCTTTTTTTCTTTTTTAATTGAAATTGTTGCTTGTGTTGATCTATTTAAATCTAAATATAAACTCTTTTAATCAAGCTTATTGCAAAAGCTATTACAATTTTTTAGCTGCTTATTTACGATCACCTCATGAATTTATTTGTACATACATATTTAAGTTTACATATGAATTACTTTAATTTTTTTTTCTTATGTTTGTGCTTATCTCTCTTTTCTTATTACATACATTTTTGCGAGATCATTTTTTTTTTTGTACAGCCGATTGAATTTTAGAGTAGTCAGATCGATTAAATTTGATTTGGAGGAATTTATTATCTTTTGTACGTGTAACCTATAAACAGTTTTTTATTTATTACAACTTATTTTTAACTGCGCAATTGTAAAAGGAAAAATCCTAAAAAACCTGAATTTTTTATTTTTAATGAACTTTTATTTTAA
This sequence comes from Gymnosoma rotundatum, assembly GCA_916610165.2. Classification (NCBI taxonomy): domain Eukaryota; kingdom Metazoa; phylum Arthropoda; class Insecta; order Diptera; family Tachinidae; genus Gymnosoma; species Gymnosoma rotundatum. The sequence goes on from OU744337.1 coordinate 55,098,603, forward strand.
GGGGTTGTTTATAGCAAAGATAGAAAGAATATTTTTATGTTGCTATGATTGATAATTTGGGTCCAGTGGTTGGCTCAAACACGTTCAATAACTCTGTGTTTAAATCTTCAAACTTAAATATTGCGCATATTAACGCGCAAAGTATCGTACCTAGGGCCAGTGGAACAAAAATGGATGAAATTAGGCAGGTTTTTAGTGGTAGTTTAATTAACATTTTAGGTGTATCGGAGACTTGGTGTAAGAGTCATGTATCCTCTAAAGCAATAAATATTGATGGTTTCAGACTTTTTAGGAATGACAGACCTTGGAGGAGAGGTGGTAGAGTTGGGTTAATGTTTCGAGCAATCTAAGTAGTTCATTAGAGTATGAATATATGGATGAAGGTTCACTTGAAGAGATCTTCGTTAAGATTACGTTAGCCGATCAGGAATATGTAGTTGTTGGCGTTTTATATCTGCCGAGGGATGATTTTGCAAAGTGTGAGGAGTTATTAGGTGACATCTGTAGCAGACATAAAAATGTTATTGTGTTTGGTGATTTCAATACAAACTTATTCAGAAAGTCAGATTTAGTTAAAAACATCTGTAGCAATGTGAACCTCACTGTGGCTCATAATTCCTTGCCAGCCCATTTTGACCCAATTCAGTCAAGCACCTCATTAATTGACTATTTCTTAACTTCCCACATCGATTCTATATGTCTGAAAGGGCAATGTCAATTACCATTTTTAAATTCAAATCATGCTTGCATATACGCCTCTTTCGGATTTAAGTCCTCAAGGATAAGTTATAATTATAAATTTAGAGACTACAGAGCTTTTAAACTTGAATTGTGCGGCTCAGATATCAGCCGTATTGATTTTGCACCAATGTATACCGTTTCCGATGTCGATCGCAAGATTGACTTTTTTAACCAAACGATCCTGGATCTTTTTGAGCGTCATATCCCATTAAAAACTTGCAAAAAGAATAGAACGCCCAACTGGATGCAAAGCATAGAGGTACGTAGGGCACAAATTAATAGAAATCTGGCTTACAGAGCCTATATCGAAGACGTTAGAAATATAGAAAAGTATAAGGTTTATTGCAGATACAGAAACAAAGTGAAGACTGTTATTCGGAAGCAAAGGAAAAAAAGGTGTATTGATTTTTTTGCGGGATGTGACACAAACCATCTTTGGCGGAAGTTAAGAGAAGTTGGTGCCACAGAATATGGTGATGACACCTGGTGTTTTGTTAGTGAAAGAAATCTAAATGACTTCAACAGCCAATGCATACTTTCGGAATTACCGTCTTCTGTAGATCCTCCAGTTAATCTCGCAGCACTCACCTTCAATAATGGATTTTCTTTTAAGAATGTTGACTGTCACGAATTATATGAAGCGATTTGTCAAATTCGATCTGAAGCAATTGGTGCGGATAAGATTCCATTAAAATTTTTAAGGCTCATTTTTCAATTTGTTTTTAAACAAATTTTACATATAGTAAGTTCAGTAATAACTACATCTAAATTTCCTACTCAATGGAAAATTGGCAGAATAGTGCCCATTCCTAAAAACAGGAAACCACGTTATTTATCTGATTATATGTAAAAGCCTAAAAGATAAACCAGATTTCAACAAAGTCTCAATTAAGATAATTTTAGATAACTGGAACATTGTTGGCAAAAATATGCTTAATGTTATTAATAAATCCCTCAAAAATGGGGTTTTCCCAGATAATTGGAAATATTCAATGGTAACTCCGGTAGAAAAAGTAGCTAAAACAAACAAATGTGATGAATTCCGCCCAATAAACACTTTAAAAACTTGCGAAAAAATTTTAGAAAAAATTGCAAAAGAACAGTTGGAAAACTATATGGAAATAAATAACTTATTTTCAAGATATCAGTCTGGATTCAGAAAAAAATACTCTTGTGAAACAACAGTTAATTATGTGATAAATAAATGGAAATACAGAGAAACAGATAATAAGATAATGGCACTTTTCTTGGACTTTAAAAGAGCATTCGAGACTATTGATAGGGAGTTATTAATTCAAAAATTATATATGTACGGTTTAAGAGAAAATGAATTGCAATGGTTTAAATCATATCTTACGAATCGAAAGCAAATAACTAAAGTTAACGGTATTAAATCAGATAAAATTGATAATGAATTTGGTGTACCGCAAGGATCAATATTAGGAGCATTATTGTTTATAATATATATAAATGATATGCCAAACATTTTAGAAAAATGTGAAATTATTTTATATGCTGATGACACATTAATTTATGCTAAAGGAAATACAGAGAAAGAATGTGCAGATAATTTAAATCAAGACATGAACAGCATAAACAATTGGCTCAAAATGAACAAATTAAAACTAAATGAAAGTAAAACTAAAATTATGAAAATTAACATGAACAGCAACGTAATTTTTAAAATAAATAATCAGATAATTGAAAAAGTTAATCAAATAAAATATCTCGGTTTCATAATCGACAAGGACTTAAAATTTAAACAACACGTTGAATATATATGTAAAAAAATTGGTAAAAAAATAGGTTTCTTTAAACGGGTGCGAAATAAAGTATCGATAATAACGGCAATTAATATGTACAATACTATTATAAAACCACATTTTGAATTTGGCTCCACAATACTATACACCTGCTGCACAATAACACAATTAGATAGACTGCAAAAACTCCAGAATAAAGCTATGCGTGCAATATTAAAATGTAACAGATATACTCCGATACAGATAATGCTTGATACATTAAAATGGCTAAATATACAACAAAGACTGGCTTTAAATACACTTAACTTTGTCCAAAAAATGAAGATGGGAAATGCTCCAGAATACTTAATCGATCAGCTAAATTATGTAGGAGAGGTTCAACCATACAACCTACGAAACGCAGAAAACTTTAGACTACAAAGGGTGACAACGACAGCAATGCAAAGATCGCTTTTCTTCAAGGGACTAAAACTATATAATATGCTGCCTAATTACATCAAAACGGAAAGAAATATTAACATCTTTAAAAGAAATATCTCAAAATTTGTTAGAAATAATGGAAATAACACAATTCATGAAAATTTATAAAATTGTTAAATATTATTTTCAAAAGTTTAATTAAAAGTATAATAAATACTACTATTATTATTAAAAAAAAAAAAAAAAAAAAAAAAAAAAAAAAAAAATTATCGTCCGATTAGCATTCTTAGCAGTATGTCTAAGATATTTGAAGTTATTATCATTAGACAAATGCAGAATCATCTTTCTAGAGGGAATTACTTATCCAATTTTCAATCTGGCTTCCGTAAGCATTTCAGCACGACAACACATACTCTTAATATTGTTGAACACTTAAGAAGTTCCATGGATAAGAAGTTGTCTGCGATACTAATATTCCTGGACTTTAGTAAGGCGTTTGACTCTTTAAGTCACAATATTTTAGTTACAAAGCTATCCCAGCAATTTAACTACAATATATCCGCATGCAGATTAATTTTTTCATTTTTGTCTATGCGTAAGCAATACGTCGAATACAAAGGAATCACTTCACCTGCCTTGCGAACTTTTAGAGGCGTCCCTCAGGGATCAATAATAAGTCCACTTTTGTTTACCCTGTATACAAATGATTTGTTTCAGCAAACTTGTTTTTCCCAGTGTTTTACGTATGCGGACGATATTCAGCTCCTTGCTGTAAATACTGAAAATGATGAGGTTAGTTTTGAATACCGAATTAATAGTGATTTAAGTTGCATACATGCCTGGTCAGAGCAACATTTCTTAAATTTAAATCCCTTAAAAACCAAGGCAATGTTCTTTCAACATTTTTCAAATAAGCCGAATATTACACTTAATGGTTTCAGAATAGACTACGTAGAGCATTATAAAACATTAGGATTTTATTTGGATACCAAACTAAACTTTAATATGCATATCAGCAGCATTTTTCCAAAAGTTATCGGAATACTGAGAAGATTATATTCTGTGGGATACTATCTTCCGCTTGAGGTTAGAAAAAGAGTTGGTTTATCGCTGTGTCTTCCAATTTTCCTTTATGGTATCGAGTTTTACTCTGGAACCACACATATAAATATCAGTAAATTACAGCTCTGTTTTAATAGACTTGTGCGGTATATTTTCGGGCTAAAAATTCATGATCATGTGTCTTCGTTCACCCGAACATTACTAGGTTGTGATTTTATTGACTTTATATCTATCAGAAAAATGATATTGTTCTATAAGGTAATTAAAACGGGCAGTCCGTATTATCTGGTGAAAAGGTTTTCATTTGCAAATTCGACAAGGACAAACGTGCTTCTAATACCGTCTCATTCATCTCTTATAATGGGAAGATCGTTTGTAGTAAGTGTTGCTAGAGTTTGGAATCATTTTGTACCATGTCGGGAAAGGAGATTTGCAAACTCAGTCATAAAGTTTAAAAAAATAGTGCGGGAAAGTCTCTAAAAGTGAGTTTGAAATGCACTTTGAGTCAACCTAAAGACAAACCCTTTAATATTTTTGTTTACAATATTTAAATATTCTTTTTATCTTTGCTGGGGGGTAGCTTTAAGAGTTAGTAATTAGTTTGAATTTATATTGCCAAGCATATATCTATGGCAGATTTGGCCTTGAAGGCTTATTGTCATTTCATAATAAATAAATAAATAAATAAATAAATAAATAAAAATGTTCTATTGTATCAATTTTGATTGACTGGTCTTCCAGGTTATCTTGTATTTCCTTCAATTCTTCTGTATTCAATATCATTTTGGAAATAATTCCGAGTGTAGACAATATCATTGCCTCGGAAATGCTTAAAATATGATTTGTCAGTAGGTCGATATGAAAATTAATTTGGTTTAAATATTGAATGTCATTTATAAGCCTTGAACTAGAAATTATGCTATTTCTAGAATCTTTCAGTGATCTACCTATAATATCTTGTTCCCTATTGATGTGACTTGTAATATTCTCCATCCTTTCACTAATTTTGGTATTAAGTATATTCTGTCGGTTTGTTTCAGTCTGTAAGTTATTTGTTAAATTAAATATAGCTTGGTTTATACGAGAAGCATCAGTGTCGTCCATATTTCCTGTTATAAACTTGACCACTGAACCTATACCATTAAATAATCCTCTTTTCCCGCGGTATTTATTTATTGAATTTAGTTTATCCTTAAGGTCTCTAAGTTTAAATTTTGTTATTTGTAAAGAATCTCTGTTGTAATATGTAGAAGTAAATTGTTTAACAGATTATTCGATTTTCATGACATTATCTCTATATGAATTTAATTTTATTATATGTATAAGGTTGATATAGTCAGTTATTGTCTTCGCAGTTCCTAGTTTTATTTGCAATAGTCCTTGTGTATCAGTTAAATTGTGTATCTCCAGTGTTTGTGTGCGTATCATAGGTGTTAATCTGAAAAAAGATTATAAAAATTGTTTTTTTCTTATTTTTGATTTGTGAAGTTTTGTGTAGTGAGTAATGTTGCTTTTTCGTTTTGCTTCACTTTGTGCCTAGAAAATCTTGGTGTCATTTTATTTCTCCTACATTCTTTCCTGTATATATAGTTATCTACATCGTAGTCCAGTGGGTCTTGTCTGTTTGCATTAAGTTTTTCTATGCGTTTGTCCGTGTCGGCTTCCAATTTTTCCTTTATAGATTCGGAGAGTTGAGTTTGAAATTGATTGATATTAGAAAGATATTCGTCTTCATTGTTGAATGTAATTTGACGGTCAATTTTATAAGTTCTCCCATAGAAGAGTTCGAAAGGTGTTAGTTTAGTGGAAGAATGGATTGCATTATTATATGTTATAATGACTTCGGTTAGAATATCATCATGGTCCATTTCTAATTTTTTAACTTTAATTTTTTCGACTATTAGCCTGTAGGTTTCAGTTAATGTAGAGTGGAGTCTCTCCACAGGGGAATTACTACTTGATTGTTGGAAAGAGCTGAAATGTAGGTTAATTTGGTACTGTTGGCAAAAGTCCTTAAATATGTTCGAATTAAATTCTGTTCCTTGGTCACAAACGATTTTGTTAGGAATGCCATATATGCTCAAGAAGTGTTTTAAGGATTTAATTACGCAAATGCTATTTCTTGCTGTTAAAGTATATGCAGCAGCAAATTTGGAAAATTTATCATATTTTAATCTTTGGCATGAAGCACAATTATTTATTGTTTTAACTATTTTCGATTTCATATACGGAAAGTAATATTCACGTTTAAGATGATCATATGTTTCTTGAATGCCTCTGTGATTATTGTTTTCATGATAGTCTTGAATGATTTTATCCTGATTGTCGTTTTCTTTTATGTCCTTAACTATTTCAGTACACCTAACTAAACGAAATATTTTGCTTTGTGCGAAATGTTTGGAATATACATTCTAAATAATGCGAAAAGTTTCATTATCAGTAAAAATGGCTGTGGTTTTATTAGGCGCAAGATGATCTTTTAAAATGTGTGTTACAATTTCCTCTGTATAATTGGGGTACGTAAATGTTTTTCTGTGTTTGTTTTTAAAAACTACTTCATGTTTCACGTGAGAATTATTGTTTCCTTTCCTAAATAAAGCTTGTAAATTAAAATCATTTATGGGTTTTTCCGAAATTGGGATACCATCATCGCAGTTTTCCTCCGCAGAGTGAATAGTACTACCCGAAGTGGCTTGATTAGACATTGTATCAAATTCATTTATATTCAGAGTAACTGATGGGTCAGTCCTTATTCGGCTAAGGGCATCGGCGTTTGTATTTAGTTTGCCTTTTTTGTATATAATTGCCATCTTATTAATTTAGAATTCGGTTCTTTCAGGCTCATAATCCAAGTAAGTGGTTTATGATCTGTTATGATTCTGAACCGGTGACCAAATAGATATGGTCGAAAATATTTTGTGGCCCAAATTATGGCTAAGAGTTCATTTTCGATTGTTGAGTAATTGATCTCCGATGTTGTGCGTGTGGGGCTTGCGTAGCAAATTGGTTTGTCGTTCCCTATAGGTCCTTGAGAAAGAATGGCTCCTAGTGCAAAATTACTTGCGTCTGTCGTAAGATTGAACGGCTTAGAAAAATCTGGACATTGTAAGATTGGGTCATTTATTAAGAGGTTTTTACAAATTTCAAAAGTTTTTCTGTAGTTGTCATCGACTATAACAGATTTATTTTTCTTTAGACAAGCTGTAAATGGCTTTGTTATTTTGGCGAAGTCTTTAATAAATTTACGATAGTAACCTAATAGCCCTAAAAATTGCTTTATTTCTTTTTGGTTTGTGGGAATAGGAAAGTTTTCGATCGCCTTTATTTTGTCAGGATTTGGTTTCACTCCTTCTGTAGTCACTAAATGTCCTAAAAATGCGCATTCTTTGTGTAAAAATTCAGACTTATCTAATTGAATCTTAAAATTAGCTTCTCTGAGGGCTTCAAAAACTTTTTTTAAATTTTCTGAATGTTCCTGAAGTGAGGTGGAATATACAATAATGTCGTCTAAATAGACAAGACACACTGTTCCTATCAAATCTTTAAGAACGTAATCCATCACTCTCTGAAATGTTGATGGAGCATTTTTTAGTCCGAAAGGCATTCTCACAAATTCGTAGTGTCCACCTTCTACTGTAAATGCGGTCTTAGAAATATCTTTTGGATTCATTTCTATTTGATGAAATCCCCTAGCTAAGTCTAATGTGGTGAAATACATGCAATTACCAAGTTTGTCTAGTATTTCATTTATGTTTGGTATTGGGTATCTATCTGATATTGTTTTTTCGTTCAGTTTCCTATAATCAATAACTAAACGCCACTTTTTTTCCACTAGCGTCTGCTTTTTTTGGGACTATCCAAACAGGTGCACTCCAAGGTGAGTAGCTTTCCCGTATGATACCCTGATTTAACATATCTGAAATTTGTTTTTTTACTTCTGCTTTGTGGATATGGGGGTACCTATATGATTTTGTGTAAATGGGAATTTCGTCTCTAGTGACAATGTTGTGTATAATTTTATTGGTAAAGGTAAGAGACTGATTTTCTTGAAGAAAAATATCTTCAAATTCTCTTCATAGATTTGTGATAACCTTCCGTTCCTCCATATTCAAATGATCAATTCTTAGATTGTCTAGTAATTTAGGGTTTTGATATTTAGAAATATGTTCGAAGTTAATATTATTAATTTCTGTATAATATGAATCTCTTATTGGATTTACTTTAATTGGACTTTCGATTAAAATTATTTTATCTGAATTTGACTTATTATTTATTTCAACAAAACTGTACCAGTTTTCAGCTTTGTACATGCCTGGTGAAATGGTTACTTCTGGGTTAATTGAAATTGTGGGTATTAAGATATCGCCATGTTCTAAATCTACAGGAATTTTTATAATGGCTTTAGTTTTTGGTGTTATGAGAAATTTACCGGAAGTTAAGTTTGGTTTAAAAGACAAAGGAATGCAGCAATTTTTTGTGGTTAGTTGTTTTTTCTCTAGGTCTATTTTTGCACCTAAATTAGTAAGTATATTAAGTCCAATAAGACCATCAAAATAGTTGTGAAATTTGAAAACAAAGAATTCTAGGATTCCACATTCTCGGAATTCTGCAAACGTAGGGATGTTAACTTTTGTATTCAATTGATGTTTGTTTAATACAGTAGTTATGATTATTGGTGCACATTTTTCTATGTTTAATTTTCCCGTGTTTTCTGGATTTATAAAGGGTGCTGATGCGCCTGTGTCTATAAGAAAACGGAGTGGACGCCCAAATGGGGATGAAATATTTATGTAAGGCAGGTTAGTGCCATGTTTGTTAATATCTAGGTATCCTGTTGGGTCTTGGAGACAAGTGATTGAAAATTTTTCTACGTCATCTATCTCGTTGTAATTGTCCATTTCAGGTAAATAGTTTGGAATGTTATAGTCCTCAGTATCTGAATATGTATTGAAGTTTCCATAGTTATGATCAATATGATGTACTTCTCTTGGAAATCTACGTGTTTGTCCACTATTATTTCTTAGATGAGTATAGCCTGAACTAGTGTCCATGGGTTCTGGTGTTTGAAAGTTTGTGTTAGTGTTTAACTGTTGTTGTTTAAAATTGCTAAATTGGTTTTGATTATTTGTGGCTGTACTATAAATCGCGTTTTGTTGTTGTCTGTAATGATTCGTTAGTTGCGTTCTCGGAGTTATTGATTTTTGATAGCTAGGGTAAAAATTTTATGAATTGTACTGTTTATGGGTTTCCTGCTTTTTGAAAGTGTTCCTGTTTTCTTGTCTTATATAGAACATGTTTTGTTCGGTAATGCAGTACGAAAAAGCTATTGGCAAAGTATCTGGCTTCATAGCCCTAATTGAAGAGCCTAATGGTTCTCTAAGTCCGGATAAAAATGTGTTAAGGCACATTTTATCGAATAAATCTCGTTTAGCTTTTATTATATCGGCATCTACCTCGTGTATCATCAAATTATTATTAATTGTAGCTTGGATTTCTACGATTGAGCTATAAAACTCCTCAAGTGTCTTATTATTCTGTTTCAAGAGATGTAAATCTCGAATCAATGACGTTTCAGCTCAAATCTGTACTGTACATATTTAAAATCTCATTTGCTTCTCCCTCAACCTTATTGCGTATGGACCTCAAAATCATCTTGGCCATCAATGGGTGATAATACTGTAAGTATTTCCTCCACATCGCTTATGAAATCGTATAACAATCTAGGATTTCCATCAAATTTCGGAAGATCTTTGACGGCATCTGGGATTCTAAAGGAATCCAGTATATTTTTTTCTGTCGAGGGTGAACTATTTGTAGAATTCATTACACTACTTTGGCTATTGTGACTAACGCTCATATCGGTTTCAAATTCTGGGATAGGAATAAGGGTTCTTGGGATGGTATAAGGACGAAATTTACGCATATAATTATTTCTTGAATTTAGAACAAAATCATATATTTAGAGAGATTACAGGAGGGTCCCTTGGGAATCGCTGCTCTTCAAAAATATATGAATTTTATCTTTATTTCGTAATATTGAACAATTAATCCTTTTCTTTAGAAAGGAAAATTATTTTATATTATCGAAATATATATGTATATATTTGAATGTAAATACTTAACTAATACTTAATAATTTAATAGATTAATTATTTTATATTTAACAAAATTATTTTATCTTTATCTATAAAAAACACAGTTAAGTTATTTTATCTTTGTTCACAATATATAAATATATATAATATTAAATATTTTTTTTTTATGTGAAATATTTTTTGATCCTTTAAAATATTTCCTTTTTTTATAATTAAATATTAAAACGTATTGCTTGTTTATATTTTATATTTCTCTTTTTTTTTATAACAACTTTCTCACTATACACTTTCCTTTATAATCTAAATTTCTTACTTACAATATTAAAACTATGGTTGTTAAAAACATTATTGCCGGTCTTGTTCAATAAGTTTCTTGTTGGTGATATGCCGTCACAATTGTTCTTGCTCTGGTTCTGTTCTGCTAAAAAACAATTATTCTTTGTTTCTTTTTTTTGCTGAGCTCCTTGCAGGCTTTTCCGACTTTTTCTTGTGATAATCCGTCACAATTAGTTTATAATTATCCTTGCAGGAACTACTCACAGAACTACCCGACTGCGACAGTTAACTTTGGGAATGCTCCGTTAAAGAAAAAAAAACAACCTTTCTTTTCTGTTTCCAAAGTATTAATTAATTTATTGAATTTTTCTTTTAAACATCTAACTTATTGCCAAATTACAAAAGTGCTTATTAATTTATTTTGTTTATTCGTTTTAATCGATTTCACAATTACAAACTATTTATTGCTTATTTTAGTTATTCTAAATAATTTTACAATTAGTAGGTCAATAAATTGCTTAGTGCTTATTTTATTTATTCTTAATAATTTAACAATTAGTAGGTCAAAAAATTGTTTAATGCCTTTTTTTATTTATTCTTAATATTTGGAAAAACAATTGGGTTAATGAACTTTGCAATAAAAATTATTAAATGCTGATGCAGCTATTAAGTCTTGGTGGTTTCTTTGGTGGCTCTGTTGTTGTTGTTGTGGTTGTAGTTGTATCTGTAACTCCTCCCCCCTTAGTATGGAGCGATGGCCAAAAGAATTGATGGTCAGAAGCGACAACAGTAGTGGCGGGAATTTCACTTACCACAAATTTTGTCTTTTGTTTCGTTAAATAGATGAAAATTACAATTCCAATTATTACCATTAGAGTTCCATAATTTATATGCCTGTGAAGTTCTGTATTATTTGATAAATCTTCGATGGCTAACTTATTTTTTAGATGGTACTCTTTAAGTTTAGGTATATTTAAAGTTTCTATTGTAGACAAAGGTTTTATGTTTACTTCTGCGGGTAGTTTTACAATGAAATCGTCCTAAAATATGCTTGGGTTATCTTCGTAGGTAATTCCGTTGATGATGACATTACAGTTTTTGAAATTTATTAATAAGTTGCCTTCAATAATATGTTTTTCGGAGTTACATGATGTTTCCATTTCTGTGAGCGGTAAATTTTTGTTATCACAAGTCCTTGTTCGGGTTGTGATATTTCTGTTATTTGGCCTACATCATTAAGATTACAGTTGGCTTCAAGATTACTTATGATTTTTCCAAAGCATGAAGATTTTTCTACTGTTTCTTGTAATGAACTTTCTTTGCAATAGTACATGTTTTCAATTTTCTTACATAAATTTTCGAAATATTGAATTTTATTATTATTATAAATTATATATGGTTTTATAATTATTTCTTTTGTTGCATTAATTGGTATAGGGATTGTATGAGAAATTGTGAATTAGTTACTGGGATGCGGGGAATTTGAATATTAAAAACGACATTTGTATCATTGTAAAATGCCTGTAATTGTAAGAGTTCGTACAAATGTTCTATTGTATCAATTTTGATTGACTGGTCTTCCAGGTTATCTTGTATTTCCTTCAATTCTTCTGTATTCAATATCATTTTGGAAATAATTCCGAGTTTAGACAATATCATTGCCTCGGAAATGCTTGTAATATGATTTGTCAGTAGGTCGATATGAAAATTAATTTGGTTTAAATATTGAATGTCATTTATAAGCCTTGAATTAGAAATTATGCTATTTCTAGAATCTTTCAGTGATCTAGCTATAATATCTTGTTCCCTATTGATGTGACTTGTAATATTCTCCATCCTTTCACTAATTTTGGTATTAAGTATATTCTGTCGGTTTGTTTCAGTCTGTAAGTTATTTGTTAAATTAAATATAGCTTGGTTTATACGAGAAGCATCAGTGTCGTCCATATTGCCTGTTATAAACTTGACCACTGAACCTATACCATTAAATAATCCTCTTTTCCCGCGGTATTTGGGAGTTATTGAATTTAGTTTATCCTTAAGGTCTCTAAGTTTAAATTTTGTTATTTGTAAAGAATCTCTCTTGTAATATGTAGAAGTAAATTGTTTAACAGATTCTTCGATTTTCATGACATTATCTCTATATGAATTTAATTTTATTATATGTATAAGGTTGATATAGTCAGTTATTGCCTTCGCAGTTCCTAGTTTTATTTGCAAAAGTCCTTGTCTATCAGTTAAATTGTGTATCTCCAGTTTTTGTGTGCGTATCATAGGTGTTAATCTGAAAAAAGATTATAAAAATTGTTTTTTTCTTATTTTTGATTTGTGAAGTTTTGTGTTTTGTGTAGTGAGTAATGTTGCTTTGTCGTTTTCCTTCACTTTGTGCCTAGAAAATCTTGGTGTCATTTTATTTCTCCTACATTCTTTCCTGTATATATAGTTATCTACATCGTAGTCCAGTGGGTCTTGTCTGTTTGCATTAAGTTTTTCTATGCGTTTGTCCGTGTCGGCTTCCAATTTTTCCTTTATAGATTCGTAGAGTTGAGTTTGAAATTGATTGATTTTAAAAAGATATTCGTGTTCATTGTTGAATGTAATTTGACGGTCAATTTTATAAGTTTTCCCATAGAAGAGTTCGAAAGGTGTTAGTTTAGTGGAAGAATGGATTGCATTATTATATGTTATAATGACTTCGGGTAGAATATCATCATGGTCCATTTCTAATTTTTTAACTTTAATTTTTTCGACTATTAGCCTGTAGGTTTCAGTTAATGTAGAGTGGAGTCTCTACACAGGGGAATTACTACTTGATTGTTGGAAAGAGCTGAAATGTAGGTTAATTTGGTACTGTTGGCAAAAGTCCTTAAATATGTTCGAATTAAATTCTGTTCCTTGGTCACAAACGATTTTGTTAGGAATGCCATGTATGCTCAAGAAGTGTTTTAAGGATTTAATTACGCAAATGCTATTTCTTGCTGTTAAAGTATATGCAGCAGCAAGTTTGGAAAATTTATCATATTTTAATCTTTGGCATGAAGCACAATTATTTATTGTTTTAACTATTTTCGATTTCATATACGGAAAGTAATATTCACGTTTAAGATGATCATATGATTCTTGAATGCCTCTGTGAAAATTGTTTTCATGATAGTCTTGAATGATTTTATCCTGATTGTCGTTTTCTTTTATGTACTTAACTATTTCAGTACACCTAACTAAACGAAATATTTTGCTTTGTGCGAAATGTTTGGAATATACATTCTGAATAATGCGAAAAGTTTCATTATCAGTAAAAATGGCTGTGGTTTTATTAGGCGCAAGATGATCTTTTAAAATGTGTGTTACAATTTCCTCTGTATAATTGGGGTACGTAAATGCTTTTATGTGTTTGTTTTTAAAAACTACTTCATGTTTCACGTGAGAATTATTGTTTCCTTTCCTAAATAAAGCTTATAAATTAAAATCATTTATGGGTTTTTCCGAAATTGGGATACCATCATCGCAGTTTTCCTCCGCAGAGTGAATAGTACTACCCGAAGTGGCTTGATTAGACATTGTATCAAATGCATTTATATTCAGAGTAACTGATGGGTCAGTCCTTATTCGGCTAAGGGCATCGGCGTTTGTATTTAGTTTGCCTTTTTTGTATATAATTTCGTAATCGAATTCCTCTAATTTTAATCGCCATCTTATTAATTTAGAATTCGGTTCTTTCAGGCTCATAATTCAAGTAAGTGGTTTATGATCTGTTATGATTCTGAACCGGTGACCAAATAGATCGAAAATATTTTGTGGTCCAAATTATGGCTAAGAGTTCTTTTTCGATTGTTGAGTAATTGATCTACAATGTTGTGAGTGTGCGGCTTGCGTAGCAAATTGGTTTGTCGTTCCCTATAGGTCCTTGAGAAAGAATGGCTCCTAGTGCAAAATTACTTGCGTCTGTCGTAAGATTGAACGGCTTAGAAAAATCTGGATATTGTAATATTGGGTCATTTATTAAGAGGTTTTTACAAATTTCAAAAGTTTTTTTGTAGTTGTCATCGACTATAACAGTTTTATTTTTCTTTAGACAAGCTGTAAATGGCTTTGTTATTTTGGCGAAGTCTTTAATAAACTTACGATAGTAACCTAATAGCCCTAAAAATGACTTTATTTCTTTTTGATTTGTGGGAATAGGAAAGTTTTGGATCGCCTTTATTTTGTCAGGATTTGGTTTCACTCCTTCTGTAGTCACTAAATGTCCTAAAAATGCGCATTCTTTGTGTAAAAATTCAGACTTATCTAATTGAATCTTAAAATTAGCTTCTCTGAGGGCTTCAAAAACTTTTTTTTAATTTTCTGAATGTTCCTGAAGTGAGGTGGAATATACAATAATGTCGTCTAAATAGACAAGACACACTGTTCCTATCAAATCTTTAAGAACGTAATCCATCACTCTCTGAAATGTTGATGGAGCATTTTTTAGTCCGAAAGGCATTCTCACAAATTCGTAGTGTCCACCTTCTACTGTAAATGCGGTCTTAGAAATATCTTTTGGATTCATTTCTATTTGATGGAATCAGCTAGCTAAGTCTAATGTGCTGAAATACATGCAATTACCAAGTTTGTCTAGTATTTCATTTATGTTTGGTATTGGGTATCTATCTGATATTGTTTTTTCGTTCAGTTTCCTATAATCAATAACTAAACGCCACTTTTTTTCCACTAGCGTCTGCTTTTTTTGGGACTATCCAAACAGGTGCACTCCAAGGTGAGTAGCTTTCCCGTATGATACCCTGATTTAACATATCTGAAATTTGTTTTTTTACTTCTGCTTTGTGGATATGGGGGTACCTATATGATTTTGTGTAAATGGGAATTTCGTCTCTAGTGACAATGTTGTGTTTAATTTTATTGGTAAAGGTAAGAGACTGATTTTCTTGAAGAAAAATATCTTCAAAGTCTTTGCATAGATTTGTAATAACCTTCCGTTCCTCCATATTCAAATGATCAATTCTTAGATTGTCTAGTAATTTAGGGTTTTGATATTTAGAAATATTTTCGAAGTTAATATTATTAATTTCTGTATAATATGAATCTCTTATTGGATTTACTTTAATTGGACTTTCGATTAAAATTATTTTATCTGAATTTGACTTATTATTTATTTCAACAAAACTGTACCAGTTTTCAGCTTTGTACATGCCTGGTGAAATGGTTACTTCTGGGTTAATTGAAATTGTGGGTATTAAGAAATCGCCATGTTCTAAATCTACAGGAATTTTTATAATGGCTTTAGTTTTTGGTGTTATGAGAAATTTACCGGAAGTTAAGTTTGGTTTAAAAGACAAAGGAATGCAGCAATTTTTTGTGGTTAGTTGTTTTTTCTCTAGGTCTATTTTTGCACCTAAATTAGTAAGTATATTAAGTCCAATAAGACCATCAAAATAGTTGTGAAATTTGAAAACAAAGAATTCTAGGATTCCACATTCTCGGAATTCTGTAAACGTAGGGATGTTAACTTTTGTATTCAATTGATGTTTATTTAATACAGTAGTTATGATTATTGGTGCACATTTTTCTATGTTTAATTTTCCCGTGTATTCTGGATTTATAAAGGATGCTGATGCGCCTGTGTCTATAAGAAAACGGAGTGGACGCCCAAATGGGGATGAAATATTTATGTAAGGCAGGTTAGTGCCATGTTTGTTAATATCTAGGTATCCTGTTGGGTCTTGGAGACAAGTGATTGAAAATTTTTCTACGTCATCTATCTCGTTGTAATTGTCCATTTCAGGTAAATAGTTTTGAGGACTATCCTCAGCATCTGAATATGTATTGAAGTTTCCATAGTTATGATCAATATGATGTACTTCTCTTGGAAATCTACGTGTTTGTCCACTATTTTTTCTTAGATGAGTATAGCCTGAACTAGTGTCCATGGGTTCTGGTGTTTGAAAGTTTGTGTTAGTGTTTAACTGTTGTTTAAAATTGCTAAGTTGGTTTTGATTATTTGTGGCTGTACTATAAATCGCGTTTTGTTGTTGTCTGTAATGATTCGTTAGTTGCGGTCTCGGAGTAATTGGTTTTTGATAGCTAGGGTAAAAATGTTGTGAATTGTATTGTCTATGGGTTTCCTGCTTTTTGAAAGTGTTCCTGTTTTCTTGTCTTATATAGAACATGTTTTGTTCGGTAATGCAGTATGAAAAAGCTATTGGCAAAGTATCTGGCTTCATAGCCCTAATTGAAGAACCTAATGGTTCTCTAAGTCCGGATAAAAATGTGTTAAGGCACATTTTATCGAATAAATCTCGTTTAGCTTTTATTATATTGGCATCTACCTCGTGTATCATCAAATTATTATTAATTGTAGCTTGGATTTCTACGACTGAGCTATAAAACTCCTCAAGTGTCTTATTATTCTGTTTCAAGAGATGTAAATCTCGAATCAATGAGGTTTCATTTCGTTTGTCTGAGTAATGCAATATAAGATTATTTTTAATGCTCTGCCAGCTCAAATCTGTGCTGTACATATTTAAAATCTCATTTGCTTCTCCCTCAACCTTATTGCGTATGGACCTCAAAATCATCTTGGCAAGAGGGGTGCCATCAATGGGTGATAATACTGTAAGTATTTCCTCCACATTGCTTATGAAATCGTATAACAATCTAGGATTTCCATCAAATTTCGGAAGATCTTTGACGGCATCTGTGATTCTAAAGGAATCCAGTATATTTTTTTCTGTCGAGGGTGAACTATTTGTAGAATTCATTACACTACTCTGGCTATTTTGACTAACGCTCATATCGGTTTCAAATTCTGGGATAGGAATAAGGGTTCTTGGGATGGTATAAGGACGAAATTTACGCATATAATTATTTCTTGAATTTAGAACAAAATCATATATTTAGAGAGATTACTGGAGGGTCCCTTGGGAATCGCTGCTCTTCAAAAATATATGAATTTTCTTTTTATTTCGTAATATTAAACAATTAATCCTTTTCTTTAGAAAGGAAAATTATTTTATATTATCGAAATATATATGTATATATTTGAATGTAATTACTTAACTAATACTTAATAATTTAATAGATTAATTATTTTATATTTAACAAAATTGTTTTATCTTTATCTTTAAAAAACACAGTTAAGTTATTTTATCTTTGTTCACAATATATAAATATATATAATATTAAATATTTTTTTTTATGTGAAATATTTTTTGATCCTTTAAAATATTTCCTTTTTTTATAATTAATATTAAAACGTATTGCTTGTTTATATTTTATATTTCTCTTTTTTTTATAACAACTTTCTCACTATACACTTTCCTTAATAATCTAAATTTCTTACTTACAATATTAAAACTATGGTTGTTAAAAACATTATTGCCGGTCTTGTTCAATAAGTTTCTTGTTGGTGATATGCCGTCACAATTGTTCTTGCTCTGGTTCTGTTCTGCTAAAAAACAATTATCCTTTGTTTCTTTTTTTTGCTGAGCTCCTTGCAGGCTTTTCCAACTTTTTCTTGTGATAATCCGTCACAATTAGTTTATAATTATCCTTGCAGGAACTACTCACAGAACTACCCGACTGCGCCAGTTAACTTTGGGAATGCTCCGTTAAAGAAAAAAACAACCTTTCTTTTCTGTTTCCAAAGTATTAATTAATTTATTGAATTTTTCTTTTAAACATCTAACTTATTGCCAAATTACAAAAGAGCTTATTAATTTATTTTGTTTATTCCTTTTAATAGATTTCACAATTACAAACTATTTATTGCTTATTTTAGTTATTCTATAAATTGTTTAATGCCTTTTTTATTTATTCTTAATATTTTGAAAAACAATTGGGTTAATGAACTTTGCAATAAAAATTATTAAATGCTTATGCAGCTATTAATTCTTGGTGGTTTCTTTGGTGGCTCTGTTGTTGTTGTTGTAGTTGTATCTGTAACTCCCGCACTAGAATTATCAGTCATTTATTATAAAAAAAAACCCATTGTAATAAAACCCCTATAAAAAATAATTCTTGCGAAAAAAAACGACATCAAAACAGATTTCATCTGTCTGTCTATAACAGCTCAAGTGTTTGGCCACATAAATTAGGTTACATTAACTATTAGGACACACTTATATCTCCACACTTAATACTTTTTTAACTGTTCAATAGATTGGCAATATACATCAAATTGCAGCAACTATAGGGTCGCTCTTTAATTTTCAAATTCAAATTATATACTTGCTGTTGCAGTAGATTTAGCAATCAGGCTCTCTGTAAATCTCAACCGTCTGTCTGTAATAGTTCAACAGTTTGTCCATATACATCAGATTATACCAATTATTTAATTTATAATATAACATTTTTATACTTCTTATTATACCAAATAAAATAGTGGACATTTTGTCTAAAATTAAGGTGTTGTATACAACGGATTAAAAAAATACGGCCTAATTACATTAATTTTGGAAACAACCTTTAATTTGTAAATTCAAATTATAAGCTTCATGTTATAGCGGACTTAGCAAAACATGTCCCTTGTAAATTTTAGCTGTCTGTCTATAACGGTTTGAAAGTCCGGCCGCATTATATTAAATATTGGGACACCCGTTTATTTCCAAATCCAAATTTTATACTTGTTGTAATAGAGAGTTAGTAATACAGGTTCTTTGTAAATTTCAATCGTCTGTCTACAACTGTTTAAAAGTATGGCCATATACCAAATTAAATGAAGTATTGACGCACCCTTTAATTTATAATTTTAAATATTATCAGCTGTTACTATAACGGTCATAGCAATTGACATTGCTTCAAATTTACAAGCGTTTGTCTATAACGGTTCAAAAGACAGGCCTATATAAGAAAATCTACAGTAATTATGCGACGCCCTTTAATTTCTAAATTCAAATTATAAACTCGTTGTTATAGCGGACTGAGAAATACAGGTCCATTTTAAGTTGCAGAGTTCTGCCTATAACGGGTCAAGAGTACGGCCACACACTTGAAATTACTTCAACTATTAGAACACCCTTTTACTTCCAATTCCATATTTTATACTTGTTGTTATAGCGGACTTACCAACACAGGTTCGTTGTAAATTCCAAGCGTCTGTCTACAACTGTTCAAAAGTATGGCCATATACATCAAATTTAATGAACTATTGGCGCACCCTTTAATTTATAATATTAATACTTGTTACTATAACGGCCATAGCAATCGACATTCTGTCCAATTTCAACGCGTTTCTCTATAACGGTTCAAAAGATAGGCCCATATAAGTAAATTTACATCAATTATGGGGGCACCCTTTATTTTTGTATAATTTTTTGTTATTGGGAGCTATAGTAATATGAAGTCATTTTAAATTTTGCAGAAGTGCCCTTTACAGTTCATAATGCACTTTAAAAATATGTATGTTGTATGGGGACACCCTTTAATTTTTAAGATTATGAACTGTTTTTAAAGCGGGACTAATCTGTAAGCATAATCTATCTTATTACCAAAAATTTTCAAAATGGTTCAGAAATGACTGAGTTCTGCAGGCAGAAATATAAAAAAGCAACATTCAGCCGAATTGTATAACCTCCTTCTTTTTTTGAAGTCGGTTAAAAAACTAACAGAAACCTTTAGATTTTCAGATTTTGTTAACAACATTTTGTCTTTGTTGTTGTTATTGTGTTTATATAATTATTTTAAAGGCTGCAGCTTCTTAAAAAGGGACACAGGACAATTTATACACACAACAGCAAAAAAGCATTTCTTTTGTTTTCAAATAGCAAAAGGCCTATAAAAATTCCTAGAATTGTATGTACGTTTTTATATGTTGTTGTTTCCTTTCTCTCTCAATGGGTACTTTCTTAATAAAATCGTGAAAATTTTAATTTATTTTTAGGATAAATAAATTTGTTTATTCATTGTAAATGTATTCTATCTCATTTATATGATGTGAATGATTGCAGGAATTCTATAAGTTGCAGCTCAATTAGTTTTTCTTATGAACTGAATTCTTTCAGCAATCTTTTATTCAAGAAGCATGCATTTCGATTTGAATTAATTTTTGGTGAAATGAATGCATTAAAATATCTTAATTAATTATGAACGCATTCATATTTAAATTCCATTCATAAGTTCTACAAGTTAATAAATTATATTTTTTCATTAATGGGTAGTTAAACAACACCCAAATGTAAATCTTTCTAAGACAAATTCGTCATCAAACACATTTTAAAGTTGTTTTATTTATATTTTTATTAAAATGTTGGTAATTTAATTTTCGTTCCAATTGGTTAATTGGAATTGAATATGCAAATATTCAAAAAATATATATTGAAGGTTTTTTCTACTAACCCCACTAAGCAGCAATACATGTATGTACATACACATTTGTCTTTAATTTGTGTCCACTTTGTTTCACCACCCTATTCACATTTCAGTTTTGTTACGATACTAAAAAAACATAACTACGTTTGCTTAACACACGAACTGGCTTCTCAGTTGCGTACTGCTAACTTACAAACTCAAAACTAAATCGCTGTGCGTTCGTTTTGCTGCTGAAAATAGTAGACTGAATTCAGTTGGTTTTTAGTTGTGTGTGTGCTCAGTTCAACTATTTTCAGTTGAACTGGTTAGTAAAATGTGACTGCTAATAACCGTTTTTCGAAACACTAGTTTCAGTTAATGATTCTTTTAACGTTTTTTCGACCAAAATCTTTTGAGATTTAGGGAAATATAAGAGACTCAAAAAAGGAAAATTATATCTCCTTCAAATAAATTTTGTGAGGAGATTTATCAGAACACCACTGTCGGTGCTACTACAGGGAGATATATTGTTTCTTTACCTTTTAAGCCAGAAATTCCTCGTGAAATTAATTTGGGAATATCAATTTACTTGAATAGAAGCTTCCCTATCTAGTAAGACGGAAATAAAAGTCATGTATGATGATGTCTTAAACGATTATTTAGATTTAGGCCACCTACAACCGATTAAAGTTAGTAGCGGAGCTGTCACAGATTCTTGCTATTTGCCACATCATCGCGTAATTAAACTGGAGAGAAAAACGACAAAATTAGGAGTCGCTTTTAATGCATCAAACATCAGTTTAAATGATTGTGAAGAAAAATTTCCTTGGCTTCAAAGATTTTGAGGAAAAATCTGTATGTTCATGATGTGTTGGTTGAAGCACATGATATTTGTGCTTTGTTGGCCAGAGATCAGTTGAAAGATGCGTTGTTATCAGCTGGTTTCGAATTAAGAAAATTGTCATCAAATAAAAAATCGATTTTGAATGATTTTTTTTTCTCTCTTTATTTTGCAATCTATTTTACAAAAAATATATTAAGCAAAATTTATAAGTAACTAAAAATAACTTATTCTATTAAGTTCCAGTGAACCTAATAAATTGTAAAATAATTTTTGAATAAAATTATTCCTAAATATTTTGTAAATACATTAATGTGCTAATTTAACTATCTTCTAAACGGTAGATCAAGAACGTGTAGTCTCTTAAGCCTTCGGATCTCCTCACTGTCGTCTAGAAGTGAAATAGCTAACAAATTGGAGTGGTTACTTAGTCTATTCAGATACCTTTCACTGAAATTATTAATCTCTTCTCTTATTGTAGATATTTTAAGGTCATTGTGTAAGCAGTTGTTACTTATAAGCCAAGGAGCATTTGCCAATAATCTTAAAGTTTTCGATTGATATCTTTGGAGTATTTCGACATTAGAATTGCTTGTTGTTCCCCAGAGTTGAAGAGCAAACTGGCTTCAAAATTGTCTTGTGTAGGATGATCTTGTTATTTTAACACAGTTCTGATCTTGGTCCTAAGAGCCAATATATTTTTCTAGTTTTAATGTTTAAGTGCGTACTGCTAACTTACAAACTCAAAACTAAATCGCTGTGCGTTCGTTTTGCTGCTGAAAATAGTAGACTGAATTCAGTTGGTTTTTAGTTGTGTGTGTGCTCAGTTCAACTATTTTCAGTTGAACTGGTTAGTAAAATGTGACTGCTAATAACCGTTTTTCGAAACACTAGTTTCAGTTAATGATTCTTTTAACGTTTTTTCGACCAAAATCTTTTGAGATTTAGGGAAATATAAGAGACTCAAAAAAGGAAAATTATATCTCCTTCAAATAAATTTTGTGAGGAGATTTATCAGAACACCACTGTCGGTGCTACTACAGGGAGATATATTGTTTCTTTACCTTTTAAGCCAGAATTTCCTCGTGAAATTAATTTGGGAATATCAAGGTCTAACGCTATGAAACAATTTACTTGAATAGAAGCTTCCCTATCTAGTAAGACGGAAATAAAAGTCATGTATGATGATGTCTTAAACGATTATTTAGATTTAGGCCACCTACAACCGATTAAAGTTAGTAGCGGAGCTGTCACAGATTCTTGCTATTTGCCACATCATCGCGTAATTAAACTGGAGAGAAAAACGACAAAATTAGGAGTCGCTTTTAATGCATCAAACATCAGTTTAAATGATTGTGAAGAAAAATTTCCTTGGCTTCAAAGATTTTGAGGAAAAATCTGTATGTTCATGATGTGTTGGCTGAAGCACATGATATTTGTGCTTTGTTGGCCAGAGATCAGTTGAAAGATGCGTTGTTATCAGCTGGTTTCGAATTAAGAAAATTGTCATCAAATAAAAAATCGATTTTGAATGATTTTTTTTCTCTCTTTATTTTGCAATCTATTTTACAAAAAATATATTAAGCAAAATTTATAAGTAACTAAAAATAACTTATTCTATTAAGTTCCAGTGAACCTAATAAATTGTAAAATAATTTTTGAATAAAATTATTCCTAAATATTTTGTAAATACATTAATGTGCTAATTTAACTATCTTCTAAACGGTAGATCAAGAACGTGTAGTCTCTTAAGCCTTCGGATCTCCTCACTATCGTCTAGAAGTGAAATAGCTAACAAATTGGAGTGGTTACTTAGTCTATTCAGATACCTTTCACTGAAATTATTAATCTCTTCTCTTATTGTAGATATTTTAAGGTCATTGTGTAAGCAGTTGTTACTTATAAACCAAGGAGCATTTGCCAATAATCTTAAAGTTTTCGATTGATATCTTTGGAGTATTTCGACATTAGAATTGCTTGTTGTTCCCCAGAGTTGAAGAGCAAACTGGCTTCAAAATTGTCTTGTGTAGGATGATCTTGTTATTTTAACACAGTTCTGATCTTGGTCCTAAGAGCCAATATATTTTTCTAGTTTTAATGTTTAAGTGTTCTCTCTTAGATTTCACATGATACTTCCATGTTAGTCTCCTATCCAGGTGAAGACCTAAGTATTTTACTTTGTTTGTTTTTGGAATAGTAATTCCATTCAACGTAAGAATGGGACAATCACCTTTTCTTAATGTGAAAGTCACATGAGATGATTTCTGGGTATTAATTTTTATATTCCATTTTTGTAACCAATTTTCAGTCAGAGTTAATTGCCTTTGCACCATTGCAGAAGCTTCTTGTGGGGATTCATTCGCATACAAAAAAGCCGTATCATCAGCGTACGTGGCAGTGGTTATACTATTAATTGTAGGCATATCTGACGTATAAATCGTATATAGGACTGGACCCAGCACGCTTCCTTGTGGAACTCCAGATTTAATACTTCGAAACGTAGAGTCTTCCCCAGTTACTTTACACCATATCTTACCCTATAGAAACTTTACATATTTAATTAAATTCACATTCACATAATTTTTTTATTTGATATAATAAGAAAAGGAAATTCACCGTTTATATAACTTGTTTTCAGGCCATTCTG
This sequence comes from Gymnosoma rotundatum, assembly GCA_916610165.2. Lineage (NCBI taxonomy): Eukaryota > Metazoa > Arthropoda > Insecta > Diptera > Tachinidae > Gymnosoma > Gymnosoma rotundatum. The sequence continues at coordinate 55,122,729 of OU744337.1, forward strand.
ATTATTATTATTTTTAAATATATACATACATAATTACACTGTGAAACACCAAAATTATTCTCATATAAAAATTTCGATTTGTTGGAGTCCATGTAAAACGGAAATACCTTTGGTTTTTTTAGGTCACTTCGAAAAGTGGTTTTATAACGGTAAATGTAGAGAAAAATGTGAAAAAAAACGCATTAAAAAACAAAAAGTTTTTTCACCTGGCTCTAGGCTGCTTATGAGATACTAAACAATATATTCTTTTATTATAATGAGAATTAATTAGCTTTCAGAAATGGGTAACAACAATAAAATCGGTTAATAAATGGATGACTTATGCAATTTTTGTGTTTTAACCTTTTGGTTTTTATTTAGAAATTTCTTAAAATAAATAACTTATGCAATTTTGACCTGCACATTTTTTCTGAAAACCCACCAACCACAACAAGATTTAGCCTAAAAACAAATTCTAATTAACCTATTAATATCCATTGTACCTGTTTGAGTACAGAAAGGGGAGTGTGTAAAAAAGAGTATTTCATACAGTAAAAATAGCATACTAATTAAGCCATTTTACCTGTTTAGGTCCGACTTAAAAAACACACATTTTAAACTTTTCTTTTTTTATAACTTACAAAAAATGTTATTTTTTTAACTAATGGGTTCAACAGGTAAAGACCAATACTGCCTACAATAGTACCAAAAATTTGGTATAAAAGAATGCGGTTGGGAAAATGGCACAGTTTAATTTTTGTAAGTGAACAATAACCATCGGAGTGATTTAGGTGCAAATATACTTAATAAGTGAACTTATACAAAGTTATTGTTAAAGTGTACATAAAAATGTGTAGTAAAAGGAACAACTTTTGTCTTATATGTGGATTGTTTGTGGATAAACGACATAAAAAAGATGTGTCGGTAAATAAGCATATTATTCCCCTTTATAAAGAATATTTTAGTCGTCCCTTAGAACAGGGAAAATGGTATATACCATCGGTTTGTTGTTCGTCTTGTTACGCAACACAAAGATCCTGGAAAAATTGTTCAGATGGCTCTTTTGTATTGCCATTTCTCGAACCGGTAAACTGGCTTCCACTACGTGCACATAGACCAAATAATTGCTATTTTTGTTTAACGAAAACAAGAGGATATTATTTTAAAATAAGACAACATATGAAATACGCAAATGTTGATAGTGTAATTAAGACTGTATCGCGTCAGAAAAACAACGTTGTTCCAGTTAGTAAATCCAACAGACATTATTTTACCTCCGGTGCACATAAAGTTGGGCTTAATAAAGCAATTCGTGAAAGCCCTTGATAAAAATGGACCTGCATTCAAATACCTTGAACAGATTTTTCCCCGAATTACGAGCGGAAAATTAAAAGAAGGTAAAAAATATATTATGAACGCATGTATAATAGAAACTAATTTGTGTGTAATCAACAGGTATCTTTATTGGCCCCCAAATACGAAAATTGGTAAAAGATGACAATTTCATACAACAAATGAATCTTGAAGAAAAAATGCATGGAATGGTTTTGTCTTAGTGTGCGAAAATGTTCTTGGAAACACAAAAAGTGAAGATTATGAGCAGATAGTCAATAATATGCTTTCTGCCTACCATGCAATGGGTTGCAAAATGTCAATAAAACTACTCTATCTACATGCTCATTTGAAAAGTTTTCCATTAAATTTAGGATGGATGAGTGATGAGCAAGGTGAAAGATTTCACCAGGAAATATCTAAAATTGAACAGCGTTATATAGGAAAAAATAACATCAGCATGCTTTCTAACTACTGCTGGTCTTTAAAGCGTGATACTGACAGCGAAGTTTATAAAAAGAAATACATGTTATTTTTAAATAAAAAACCCAAAAGTTAAAACACAAAAAATTGCATAAGTCATGCATTTTTAACCCGGTGAAAAACACTTTTTTGTTTTTTGATGTGTTTTTTTTTATATTTCAACCACTGTTACTTAGCCATTTCCTACCTGATTTTAAAAAGGTATATGCTGTTTGAAAGAGAATATTTGCACCTTATAAAAATTGAAAAAATAATAGAAATCCGTTGTAAAAAAAGAAGTTATGCCCATTTAAAATAGAAAATCTAAGAAAACGCGTTTTTCTCCACATTTATAACATTTATAATAAAATAACTTTTCGAAGTGACTTAAAAAAACCAAACCTATATTTGTTTTTAACATTTGTATCATAGTGTTATTTTTATTATCCAGTCTAATCATTTCTTAACCCTTTCGGGACGGAGTTTTATTTTGAAAACCAAATTATATATCGTCAAAATTTTTTCATATTCTAAAAGGTATGAAAAAAATATTATGTTCTCCATACTTAGAAATCTTAAATTCGTCCTTTTATCCTGGGACATATAATCCCAATAAGTATTTTCAGTGGGACATGGGATCCCAATAAGCATTTTTCGTGGGACATAAAATCCCAATCGTTGTTTTCGAAGGGGTGTTCGAAATTAAAAAGATAACTAAAATATAAGTATTATTAGATTTAAATAAAAGTTTACATTTATTTTTAACATTTTAAAAATGCAATTAGGTATCTATTTGTGGAATGGCTCAAAACACTTGTAACATAAGGCGTTGTCACAACCTGAGCATATCATCTTTGTTCGCTTTTCTATGCCAAGCGAAGAGCAGCGGACACAGCGACAACGCTTCTCTTGCTCTACTGGGAAGTGGTCTCCAATATTGAGTCTATCCGTTTTTGGACGTTTGGCAGTTCTACCTGCATGACCTGCCTTTGAATTTCACCATACATTCATCAATAGACTGGAAAGTACTCTCACTACGAGCAGCTGCAAATGTTTGTTTTAGACAGCTCACAACATCAGATATGTAGTAGTCTTTGTAAGCATCGGTGGGTTTTCCACAGTCATTGAAATATAGCTTTGATGCTAATAATAAAAAGCGATCTCGCGATATACAGTTTTTTATAACAGAATTACCCATTGATGGATTTTTACTCCAATAATCTTTCAGAGACGGCAATTTGTTATAATGCATAATTAATAAAACGCCCAGAAATACAAGGATTTCATTTGGATCCGTCAAATTTCGTTTTGACTGCACACGACGGTTCAAGGCTATCAAACGCTGATTAGTGCATTCAGCAATTCTTATGCACAAACTGTACGGAAATATTTTTGAAAATACTTCATACTCACTGGAATCATCAGTAATAGCAATAAGGATTTTGCAGTCTCGCTCAGTCGGGAATTTGTACTTAGGCTGGAAGTCTTTTTGAGTATCAGGGGTAACATTTATCCATTGAGCAACTAGCTGTGACTCGTCATTTTCTTCATCGATTTCACATGGTACAGTTTCTAAGGCAGATTCGGTGTCGTCGGAGCTCTCAGTTAAATATTCACTTCCAGAATCCTCAAAGTCATTACCAGAGTCTAACTCTTCGCACATAATACGCTCAAGGTCCTCACGAGTAAGCTTCCTTTTTGGCATCTAGAATATAAATTGGGACAATAAATCCCACATAAAAAATGTATTGGGACAATTGATCCCACGTTAAAAACGTATTGGGACGATATATCCCAATTTTATTATACCATCTATAACTTACCTTTTATTATCAAAAAACACCACTAAACAAATTTATTTCGAATATCAAAAACTTTTTTATAAAAAACAAAACCGTTTCACTAAATTGCAACACTTTTACAACAGTTTTCATCAAAATATGAATCCAAACTGCTCAAATTTCAACGATGTTGTGGAATTCATTGCCAAGCAGCATAACTACGCTGAGATTTACCGTTATGTTTTTATTTACATATTAAAGTTAACACTTAAAAATTGCTTAGGGACTATTTAGGAAATAAATTGCATTGAAAGTAAGGAAAATACGACAGTTTGGAAATTGCTGGGACGTATTATCCCAGTAGTCCCGAAAGGGTTAAAGTCGAAATAATATCTTATCGCCTACAATGGATTAAAAATGAAATAAAAAGAAAATAAATCAAAATGTAAAAAAAAATTCTACGGAAGAACTGAAAGAATTAATAGTAATATAAAAAAATATGTGAGTATATATGTATGTATGTAAATTTTAATACAATGACCAGAGGTTTTATTAATGAGTGTTTCATTCCAAAAGCTCCAAAGAGAGAGAGAGACATAATTTTAATGCAAATCAATAATGCAATTCAGTGATAATAGGAATGAATAATTAAAACAAAAATAAAGTAAACTAACGAACATGATCGACGTCCAACGCTGCTGAAGGCCTTCTGCAAACATATTGATTTTGTAGGGTTCTCGATAAATGCTCGATCCGTAATGTAAAATATAGAATACTTGTTTTTTTATACAGTTTTGTTTTCCTTTTGTTTTTAATAAAAGAGAAATTATTCTTAAAAAGGGTTAGAATGAGAATGCTTATTTTTATATTTCAACTAAATTATTAATGGTGTGTTCAACTAAAAACTAAATCAATTCATAGTAGTTATTATACAGGGTGTTTTTTATTGACGTATAGAACTTCGAATTGAAATAAAACACAAGAAAATCGTTTTAATGTCCATCAATTTGGCTTTATTGGAAGGATAATTTTATGCCATTAATGTTTAAATATGATTTCGGGCATGTGGCCGCCGCGGCTGGCTCGAATAAAGTCAATTCTACAGGTCCAATTTTCAACCACTTTTTTGAGCATGTGGGGCCGTATGTTGGCAATAACGCCACGAATGTTGGCTTCCAAGTCCCCTAACGTTTCTGGTTTGTTGGCGTAGACGAGCGACTTCACATATCCCCAAAGAAAATAATCCAATGGTGTCAAATCGCACGATCTTGGTGGCCAATTGACAGGTCCATTCCGCGAAATTATGCGCTCATCGAATGTTTCCTTCAATAAATCGATTGTAACGTGAGCTGTGTGGCATGTAGCGCCGTCTTGTTGGAACCACAACTCATGCACATTCATGCCATCCAATTGGGGAACAAAATAGTCGGTTATCATGGCTCTATACCGGTCTCCATTAACGGTAACTGACTCTCCAGCATTATTTCGGAAGAAGTATGGCCCAATGACTCCACCAGCCCATAGAGCACACCAAACAGTCAGTTTTTGTGCATGTGATGGCGTTTCAAGGGTCTCATGTGGATTCCCTTCACTCCAAATGCGGCAATTTTGCTTGTTGACGTAGCCATTCAACCAAAAATGAGCCTCATCACTGAACAAAATTTTGCTATGAAAATCAGCATCGAGATCAATCTCATTTTCGGCCCATACACCAAAATCACGACGCATTGCATGGTCTCGCGGCTTTAATTCTTGCACAAGCTGGATCTTGTAAGGTCGCAAGCCAAGATCTTTGCGCAAAATCTTCCATAAAGTTGATGGACAAAGCTCTAATTGCTGTGCACGGTGGCGAATCGATTCATTCGGGTCCTCTTCAACACTTTGCTCTACAGCGGCAATTGTTTCTTCGGTGCGCACTGTTCGACGTCTCTGCGGATGCGTATTATCACATAGAGTAAACGTAGTGCGAAAACGATCCATGGTTAACCGAATTAATTGCTCTGATGGCCGATTATGTCGACCATAAAATGGACGGAGCTTGCGGTAAACTTCGCGAACTGAACCATTATTTTCGAAATAAATTTGCACGATTTGCAAGCGTTGTTCTTTTGTCAACCTATTCATGATGAAATGGCAAACCAAACTAAATATTAATCACTTGACAGCTGACAAAATGGCCGCCAGTTAAAAAAGTGATGCCAACTTAAAGTTCCATACGTCTATAAAAAACACCCTTTAGTTTCAACGAAATGATTTCGAAGTTAAAGTTATAAATCTCTAATGTTATATATGTTTTGTGTGGAGAAAAATTTTTAAAATATAATAGTCTAATTAAAAGGTTTCCGTTTTCTTTTTTGATAAGTCAGTAATGACTTAAGATTGCTGAAGCTAGTTTGATTTTAGCCATAAACCTTACTGCTGCGACACTTTTCGTTATTTGAATATAGGTTTCATTTTAGAAAGGAGGTGCAATCTTGTTCTTTCACCTTTAAAGAATTTACTATGATTTTGGCTAGAATATAGGCTTGTCTAAATTCTCGCCCTTTATGCTCCATGCCTTATAATCCTAGCGAGCCAGTTGCTCTGACACCTGGACATTTCTTGAACCGATATGTTACGATAGTGCGATTAGTATAGTTAATCGATATCGCAAAATAAAAGCTTTGATTCATCAATTTTGTAAAAGCTAGAAGGAAGAATATCTCGTAGGTCTACGCAAACGCTATAAATGGCAACATCCCCAAAGGAAGGTTGCGGTAAACGATTTAGTCGTAGTAAAAAATGAGCAGTTACCTGCAACTTCCTGGAAATTAGGCATAATAGTTAGAATATATACTGGTACTGACGATCATGTTTGCGTTGCCGATATTCGTACTTAAAACGTTATAATCAGTCGTCCTATAACCAAACTTATTGTTTTGACTGCATCATATAATTTTATCTCTTTTTCTATCAATTTCAATTACTAACCTTTCCGACTACTTTGATGATGGTTTAATGGATTTTGAGGAAGCAATGAAAACCAACAATCCTGTCACTATATCAAATGTTGGTTCTGGCGATCCCTCTGTGAGGACCAATTCTATGATTAAAGAAGAGGAAGTTGCGTGTTCGGAGTTGGTAGCGGTGCTCATGTCCAGCCAGATGTTGTTTGTCGTGCGGTCATGTTGGCAAGGAATGCAAGAGTGTGGCGTGCGGTTTTAAATGCTTGTTGTCAACATAGCTATATATGTAAAGATTTAGCCAACAAGCTTAAAATACCAGTATTTAAGGTTAAGAGCGATAAATACTGTCGGACTGAACTGGGATCGATTCATGATACGTCCCAGCGAATTTTGGTCACGGTACGTTTGCACATAATGAATGGTATTAAAACCCTGCCGCGTATCCGTCGTTGATTCCATTTTGAAACTGTTTCAAGGCCTCCAACTAGCTGACACGAATTTTCATCACTCGGGGAGTGTTGCGTTGCACAGTGGTCCAAATGCTCAATCTAGCCGGAAGAAAGTAGTTTTTTTTATTATTTCGAAATTAAATATTTAGTTTGATAATAGGTTAACAAGTGTCCACAGTACATTTTTTATTTTTTTTTACTTTTGTTTCAGGTTTGCTTTCTTCTTTTAAACACAAGTAATTGCTGTAGTGTTTTTCTATCAATTGCTTAGTGGATGTTTAGTGCCGCAATTAAAGTCGTCGTGAAGAAATCAGAAGAAAGTTTTTAAAATATTATTTTGCTGAAATTAATTTAACAAAGGTAGGAAGAAATTTTGTTATATAAAATGTTTTGTTTAGAAAAGAAATGCAGTTTTCTACGTGTGTGTCTTATATGTGAACATTTTATTCAATGTCCAAATTTAATAAGAGTTTTGAATGGGAATCTATAAAACTCTAATTCTGTTATTTCTGTTTTTGTAATCTGTACGATGGTAGCTTGTCAATATTTTGAAAATTAGCTGCCAGTTTTTGCCTAAATGCTTTTTATTTCATTTACAATCTAAAATGTCTATTACTAAGAGGGAACTATTTGATGCTTTTTGTAGTGAAAAACAACAAAATAAAAAAGTTAATGTTGTTGTATCATATGTTTTTGCTAAAACAAGTAAAGCAATCTGTTCGAACGTTTGTATGGTTTCTGGCTAAGAAGTGGGCTCAAGCCAATCGAACAAAGAGGGTTTTTGAGACTACAAATAAATATTGGCTAGATGGAAGTTTTGTAATTCCAACTAAGCCTTCTTCCGCATCTCGTATTACTGGATGGGCTGTCATCATCAAGCTATGGCAGACCTTCTAAAGAATTTTTAGAAAAAAGTAAGAGAGCAAAGCGAACAAAAGTTGCACCTTTATTGGAGACTTGGTTAATTGATCAATTTCAGATGTATATTTCGAATTCGGAAGACATTTTAGCTAGTTTTCTCACTTTTTTCCTAAATTTTGGACTTTTATCCTTTTATTATATTTTTCCAATAACAAAATATATTGAAAAATATTTTTGTCACTATATATTTTGTTGTTGAAAATATAAATTTTTAATCGTATAACTTGATAACTAACGAACCTTGACAACCCAGTTATTTCATTCATTAATGTTAATAAATTTTTGTGATAAAAATTCAAAATTTTAGATAAATAAATATTGTTTTACATAAATATAGGAATATTATTTGTTTTTATTTATTTAAAATAAAAAAAAAATGCCACGCCCATTACAGATTGCGCCCATTTTTTTGATGAATGTTTATAGTGATAATATGTATGTACATGCAAAGATTCATGTCACTACGGCTTTTTAAAAGCGAGTTATGACTTTCCTCCAGCTAGATTGAGCATTTGGACCACTGTGCGTTGGTGTTGGGGCCTGAAGTAATGCCAGTAATAATAAAGGGCAGAATTCAGATCAGTCGAGGACTTCCGCTTGCCCAATACACGATATTTGAATGGGTTATCTCGGGTGTTTTGCCGTATTAGAATTTATTTCTAAATTGGTCATTGACCGCAAGGGGGCCCATCATGGCTCATTAACTTGTAATAAAGCAGCAGAATTGTCCATACAATTCATGACCCACCGAATTGTATGGACAAACTTTTATGTGTGGACAAAATTAGTTTATTTCCTACAGTCCACATGAGTCCTTACCGGCTCAACTTTTTGATTAAAAACTTATTTATTTAGAACAGTATTATTGTTGCAAGGTGGCCGGCAATGTTCAAATACCAGTTAACTTCAGTATAAATTTTACGATTTTTTTTCGGAGTATTTTAAAGTCAATTTACACCCTTGTTGGAAGTCTCCTTTTTTTGTACTTTCTACGTGTAAACCGATAACGGTTTTTAAATGTTGTTTGCCACTTTTCTGACGAGTTTAAAACCCACTCGTTTTTTTTTTATTATATTGAAAGTTCTTGTGTTTTATTTTCATGAATTTTTTTCCCATCGGCTATACGGCGAAACAATGACATCGGCTCTTAATGGGTTAAGTATTTTTAAAAATTTTTAGTATTTCCTTAAAGACCTCTTCAAAAGCTTTAAAATGATACCCATATTGATATTTTAAAAATTTCAGAGTCTCGTAATTCGGAAAATATGGGCGAGCGCCAATTTTTTCACGCGATGTTTTTTCTTATTTTTTAATAAGTCAGAATATATGCACTTTATGGGGTCGGAAATTGATATTGTAGAAATTACACACGGAATAACAAAAAAATAAATATAATAAAAAATATATACTACTAAATATTAAGTCAGTGGAAACGCAGTATTAACATACATATCTGTAAATTATAATAAAAAAAAAACCGTCTGTCTATGACGGTTCAACAGTTTAGTCATAGATGTACATTAAACTACATGAACTAATAATTACAATTCCTCAATTTCTCACAAAACAGTAGTTTAAATAATCTTGTTTAACAAATCAATAAATAAATCGTGGAATAAAGACATTTATTCCGAACGTTTCTTTATAACACACGATTATTAATGTTTCAGTGCTCGAAAAAACACATTTTAAAATAAAACCTTTTGGTAATATAAAATCATTATTAATTTCTGCTTGAATGAAGTTTATTTATTAGTATACACTTGAGTTTATAGATAAATGATTAAATTATTACAATGTGAATTAAGTTGCTAATATAAAGTAATATTTGTTTTCACCGAATCCACTGAAAGTAAGATTATGTCCTGGTGGTTTTATCTACTGTCCAACTTGTTTGACTTCAACAACTGATTGGGGAAAACAAAAAAAAAGAAGAATACATAGTTTTGATGTTTACGCTGCAAATAAAAAAAAAACACATTATGAACACCATTAAAATAAAAATTAGGAATTTATTAAAACTAAAATGAACTGTGATACATTACAATATTACATAAACTTAAAGATCCTAAAAACTCGAAGAATTTTTTTAGTTATGCGATGAGTAAGAATATACGATGTATTGAGGGTTACGCAGCTTAAGCAAATTGTTGTTTTAACCGCCTGGACTAGATTATCAGCATCATTTTCTGATACAACTTATTTATAAAAATAAAACCTAAACTCACCAATTACAATCAGTACCGCTAATACCCTGTTTAGACAAATTGCGCAATTAAGAATTTTACGCAATTAAGGCCTTAATTGAGCTCAATTTACCATATAGGAAGTCAATTAATAAATTGCGCACTTAGTACCTAATTGCATCACTGATGGAGTAAGATGCGAAATGCAACCCTTGCCAATAAGTATTTTTACTCTGGGAACTATGTTCAGTGATAAGAAACAATTCTTAAAATTGACAGCCGCAAGTAAGAAATGTAAGCAAACAAATAAAAACAAAATGGTGGGTCATACGAAAATTACTTTTGAGACTTTCAACTTCAAAGCAAAAACAAAAAGCCATGTTGTTTTTGTAATAAAAAGTGAAATCAGCTGGGCGGACAACACTACCTAATAAAATAAATATGACTTGTGGTAATTGAATAAGCTTAATTGAGCATGTGTTAACACCAAATTCAATTGCGCAATTAAAATTAAATTAACTTAATTGAAAACATGTCTAAACAGCGTATAAGATATTGACGTATGTAAATAATTGCACGAGACTACTTAACACTTATGGGCTATTAAATTGTTCATTGCAGTGTTGTGAAAAGTTTAGTTTTCCTAACACTTTTCTTTTTATTTAACTTTACTATTTAACTTCATTTCCTTAAAAATAGCATTACTTTTAAACACATAAAAAACAGAGAATTTTAGAAACCAGAATCATATATTTTAAAATTTACATAGTTTGACATTTATCCTGTTGAGGGGTCTGCAAATTAGCTTCTTACAGATCTAAAACACACTCTTAATTGATTGCTTAATTATTTTTTTTTATCGTGTAAGACGAAACAGGAATGCCTATTTTTAAAACTATATTGCTACATTTTTTTCGACACGCTTCATTATTATTTTTTTACTTACAAATTTTTAATAAACTGAATTTTTTTTCAGAACAAATTTTCTGAATTGAAAACCTATCAAATCAAAACAGCAACAAATGAACATTAACTACTGTGAAGAAATACTACTGGTGAAGAAATATTTTTAACCAAAATTTGTATTTCGTCGTATTTCGTAGCAGAAGTTTTTCGTACACTATTGATAATTTTTTTGGTCATTCGGAACAGAGACCTGCATGATTATAATTCATTTTTATATATGGGGTTTGACATTAAGGGTTAACAGCAAAAAAATAATGAATTCGCATACGCCTGTACTACGATATATTTTTATAATAGCGTTTTTTCTTATTCATATTATATGTATAGGTTTATATATGTATTACTAGAAAAATACCCGCTACGTTGTAAACAAGCAGCATATTTTTAAAGAAACGAGTAAAAAAAAAAAAAACTAAAAAACAAACAAGAATTTTTAGGCACTTTTTGTGAAAACTTATTCTTTTTTTAAATGTGCTTTTTATTACATTTTTTTTTTTTTTTTGTAAAAAGGTACTTTTATAAAATGTGCCTACTATAAAAATTATTTTTCTAAAAAAATTTTAAAACTGTTTTTTTTAATAATTAATTTTTGAAGTTAGGTTGGTAGAAAGAAAAGGAGTGTTCAGCAAAAAAGTAAAAGATAGATTTTAGACTAGAACAAATATGTGTAATGTAACTAAAGGAATGGTAATTTTCACACATCAACGGAATGGCTATCAATGCAAAAAAAAAAAATACTGTGAGCGTCAAAATAAAGTGTACACAAACATTTTCTTTAGATTACTTTTTATTTCTGTCTTAAAAAATACTATTTTATTTAACATTTTATGTTTTTTTAATTGTTATTTAGTTCTCTACTTAATTTTAAAAAAACAACAAAAAAAATTTACAACAACAAAAGTTATAAAACAAAAACAAAATCTATTCCATATTTTACGCGTCAAAATAAAGTGTACACATATAATTTATTATAAAAATTAGTATGATTTAGTATTTGTTTGCTTTTCCTTTAGCTTTAATAAAGGCACTTAGTCTTCGGGGAATCGATTCAACTAGTTTGTTGGTTATGTCAGATGAAATTTTCTGCCACTTCTCCATTATAAGGGATTTAAGCGTATCCTTGTCCTCTTTCGTATTTGCCAGTCAAGATGCTCCCACAAATGCTCAATAGGGTTAATGTCCGGTGATTGGGGAGGATGATCCAATGTCTTAGGAGTATGATAAAGGAGCCATTCTTTTACTATCTTTGCCGTATATTCGGGATCATTGTCTTGTTAAAAGATCCAAGGTCCCTTGAAGCCCAATTTATCCATACTACATGACAAATTGTTTTTAAAAATGTTTAAGTAGTCCGTTTTATTCATGGTATCTTCAATAAAAACCAAGCTTTTCACTCCATTTGCCGCAATGCACCCCCACACCATAACCGTAGATATTAGATTTTGTTCAGCATACTCCGTATTTTTTGTATGCCATACTTTTACAGGTTTTTTCTGGCCAAATATCTCAAATTTACTCTCATCGCTAAATAAAATGTTATTCCAGAAAGAACCATCTTTAGTTTCGTACTTTTTTGCATACGCAATACGTTTTTTCTGATCTACTAATGATATAAGTGGCTTTTTAGGCGGCAACTGACCATGTAGACCATTTGCGTGTAGAGCTCTTCGTGTTATGTTGGCGCTAACGTTGGTATTTTTTGTTGCTGAAACTTCCTCCGATATTTTAACAGCACTTTTAAATGGATTTTTTTTCACATCACTCAAAATAGACCTTATTTCAGACTCACTTTAAGCTCTTGGTCGGCATGCACCTGGACGATTTTGTACTTTGCCGAATTTTTCGTGCTTATCAACTATTCTCTTTGCTGTATTATGGCTTCTGTTTATAATAGACCCGATTTCACGAAAAGTTTTACCGTCTTTTCGAAGTTTTATCACAAGTTCTATGACTTCTGTTGATGTTTGTCTACCCATTTTTAATAAAATAATAAATTTCTTTCTGCAAAGAAGTTATAGTCTGTCTATTATAAAACAGTAGTAGTGATTTTGAAGAATGCAAGAAAGTAAATAAACAACAAAACGTAACGGTATTTTTTGCGATTCTACTTCGCTAAAATGCTACAAAATAAGATGTACACTTTATTTTGACGCGTAAAATATGGAATAGATTTTGTTTTTGTTTTATAACTTTTGTTGTTGTTGTTTTTTTAAGTTCAAGTAGAGAACTGAATAACAATTAAAAAAACATAAAATGTTAAATAAAATAGTAATTTTAAAGACTGAAATAAAAACTAATTTAAAGAAAATGTTTGTGTACACTTTATTTTGACGCTCACAGTATGTATAGAAGATGTACCTTATTTTAATTAATTTATTTTATTAATTAATTTTTATGTATGTTTTTATATTGGATATAGTAATTCACATTCTGGCTCATTTTCAAGTGTTTGTATATAACCGTTTCAAAGATAGGGTAATATAGGTCAAATTACATCAATTATATGGGGACACCATTTAATATTCAAATACAAATATACAAATACTTGCTGCTGCAGACTATAAAGGAACTTTGTAAATTTTTACTATCCGGCTATAACAGGTTTTAAGTTTGGCCATAAACATCAAATTACATTATCTATTGGGACACCCAACATAAAATTTTAAATTTTCATAGTAATCGACATCGTGTCCATTTTCAAGCGTATGTATATAACGGTTCAAAAGACAGGTCCTTATATGTTAATTTACGTCATCAATTATAAGGTAGCAGCGCGACGACAACAAATACAACAGTACAACAACAGCAGGCAGTTTTGTTTGTATAAAATCAATTATTAGTGTCAAAAACATGTAACAACAGAAATAAAATTAAAAGAGAAAACGTTGACGCAAGCCATCAATATTTTATTGTGTGTGTAATTTGTATTTGTAGGTTTCAACGCAAAATGTCTTTTATATTTGTTTTATACCATTTATGCAATATTTAAACAATTAAAACACACTTCGCGCACGACTTGAATATAAAATTTGAATAAATCCTATCTCATTAGTAAACAAAACAAATTATTTTGATAGATAATTTTGCGCTCATATCCACAAAATCGGGAAGATGGGTCCACATCTTCCTTTCTCATGATGCCATCTATTTGTTTACAGCGGACCAAAATCCCACTATCTAAAGCAACCCCACACTATGATGTTGTTTCCACCGTGCTTGACCGTTTTTTTAATATGGTGTGTTTGAATGGTGTCCTGCTGTCGGCGCCAGTAATATTGCTTACCATCAGACTGGTATCGGTTAAACTTATGCAACCGCCCTCGTATCAAGTCTAGTTACCGTTATGTGAAATTTCTATTAGATGTAAAGCTGTGTTTAGACGGCATATACAAGTCATATGGAATGTCAAAATTTCTATCCATATGTAATTTGGTGTGTATGTCAAAATCTGTGTTTAACATACGGTTTATAATTATCATGTTTAAACTTGCATATGTTACGTACATATGACATAACCTTTAATTGTTGAAGAGAATACTAAAATGCTTGAAACAGTGATATCAACGGTTCATTTTTTAAGCAATAATAATTTAGGAAGAACAACGACAGACAAAATACCACTTTTACATACATTAAATTTGCCATAATATAAAATTGCACAAGCTGAAAACTGTACGTTCAATTCAGTTACTTGGCGTAGTTCGCATAAAATACATGTTACAAACTTAAAATTAAGGTTCTCGGAACATTTTTTCTTGTTTATTTTTACATTTGAGGTTTTTAGTTTCGCTGGTAAAACAATTAACGTACAAGTCTTGCTTATTGTACACGCAAAATAATAATATGAATGAAAGTGTTATTTATAAGTTGTAAAAGAGAAAAACGTTTTAAAAATGTATATTGAATAAAAAATTGTTGTAAGCAAATTCGTATTTGCGATATTTTTTTAATTTTTCGCTACCTGTAAGGTAGCCACACCGTTGGCAAAACAGAACACAAAAATATTAATAGTTAGTTTTTACAAACATATTAAACAAAGGTTCAAGGCTTTTTGTTTTTTCTGTCGCGGGTAACAAGTTTATGGAAATGCCGAAAAATTATTTTTTAGCCTACAATCAATTTATATACATATAATCCCTACAAAAGTTCAAAAAAAACTTATTTTGTTTTCAGAAATCTAACTTTTATCGTAAAACTATTTTGAGCGGAAATTTTAAAAGTGGAAGTTAGCGTCACTGAAAACATCTGTTGTGCTCTAATGCTGTGTTAAGACGGCATGTACAAGTCATATGGAATGTCAAAATTGCTATCCATATGTAATTTCTTGTGTATGTCAAAATCAGTGTTTAACATATGGTTTACAATTATCATGTTCAAACTTGCATATGTTACGTACATACGACATAACCTCTAGTTGTTGAAAAGAAAACTAAAATGCTTAAAGCAGTGATGTCAACTATTCATTTTTAGCAATAAATAATTAAAAAGAACAACGACAAGCACAATACTGTCTTTTCTTATTAGTATTTATATAAAAATTGCTATAATTTAAATTTACTATAATATAAAATTGCACTTGTGATGTATTTGTTATAAGAACATGTGACAAGCTCAAAACTGCACGTTCAATTCGTAGTGGCGTAAGTTCGCATAAAGTACATGTTACAAAGTAATAAAACAATTAACATAGCCTTGCTTAATGTACACGCAAAATAATAATAATATGTATGCAAGTGTTATTTTAAGTTGTAAAAAAGACAAAGATTTTAAAAATTTACATTGAATAATAAATTGTAAGCAAATTCGTTAATGTCATATTTTTCAACTTTCGCTACCTATAGGGGCACGTAAAAAAATCCCTAGCACCCTGGAAAAATTTAATCTCATATTTGTTACAAACTCATAAAAGCTAATTATTTCCACCAAAAAAATCTTCTTTCAGCTATTTGTTATAAATTTCTACATTGGAACTGTCACCGCTATCATTTTTTCTTTTATGTACGTATAAACATATGAAAATTTTCAAATACTCGTCGTACAAAATAAGTGGAGATGATTTTTGGAGTACATTTCCACTAAAAAAAAATATGATTTATAAGATGGTAATAAGGGCAATAAGTAAAATTTCTATTCGTTTTTTACTATAAAATAATTGGTGCTGAATTTAATTGTAAAAATGCAATAAGCGGTAATAATCTCCAAATACATAATTTTATTATTTCTTTTGCATTTTCTTTTCTAATATTTCAAGCACGAGGTCAGTTTTTAAAACAAAAATGTTGTTAATTATTTTTTACTTTTTCAATATTTTGCCACACCGTTGCATGGTATCTTCAGGAAACAAAAATATTAATTATTAGTTTTTACAAACATATTAAAAAAGGTTCAAGGCTTTCTGCTTTTCTGTTGTGGTTGTTTATGGAAATGCCCAAATATTTTTTAACCTTCGTTTATTTTCAGAAATATAACTTTTATCATAAAAATATTTTGAGCGGAAATTTTAAAAGTGGAAGTTAGCTTCACTGAGAACATCTGTTGTCATATAGTTTTACATATCAGCGTGCTTTAAATTAAAAACTAACACATGTTATACAACATAGGAAAATATCATATGTTATATTTCATGAGGTTTACACGGTGTGTATAGATTTACATATAGAAAATTTGACATTCCATATGACTTGTATATGCCGTCTAAACACAGCATAAATAAAAAACTAACACATATTATAACACATAGGGAAATAACTTATGTTATATTTCATGAGGTTTACACGGTATGTATTGATTTACATATGGAAAATCTGACATTCCATATGACTTGTACACGCCGTCTAAACACAGGACGGTATGCCTAGGAATTTTTGATTAAAAATATTTTAAATACAAATACTATGTGCACAAACATATGTATGTATGTATGTATGAATATATGAATGTATGTATGTATGTATGTAAGCATGTATGAATGTATGTATGTACCTATACATAAATAAAAATTAAAAACTATATTTTTTTAATCCAAAATTAAAGCTCTTGATCTATATGAAAGCTTTAAAAAACAATCGTAATGTAATAAACAATATTTTTTACCGAAAACGCAGAAATTAAAAAATAGCAATATTGCATTGTTCTTTTTAAGCTGATTAAAATCAACTCAGAATTAAAACTGATTCTTTGTTTTTGAATGCATTCATGCAGATCTCTACTACTTACTAGGAGGTACTGTAAGATACCATTAAATTGTTTTTCATTTAAATGTTTTTCACTTAGAAATTTATAAGAAAATAAAAGAATTTGCATTTAATTTAGCGCAATCATCCTCCATAGTCAGTTTGTTAGAACTTATACTTTTTTTTCTATATCCATTAGCATTTTTATTTGTCAATACATATTTTGTTTTTGTTTCATTTCGAAAAAATAACTGTTTCAAAAAACCCACAATTTCTTTTTCTCGTTTAATTCAAAAAATATTTTTGCAAAAATAGAATACATGTGCATGTATTCCAGGAATACTTGCAATTACTTATGCAAATAGACATTTGTGACAGGTCAAATAATTTTAACGCCTGTAGTCAATCCAGTTGGAATATTCATATGAAAAAACGTGTAAATGCAGAAACCCTTTAATTCCAACTGCAAAGATATGTATTAGTAAATTTTTTTAACAGATGCTAAAACCTGTTTTCTTGTACTTTCAATAATTAATAATGAATTTGTTATAAAACTCTTAAACCAAAAGAATCTTTTTTATCGTAATTGGATGTCATATTTTTAATGACTTGACCAAATTGGATTCAATTCAGATAAGGCCCCCCAGTTGGGCTAAAAAATATATCTTTTCAAAAAATTAAAAAAAAACATCGAATTAAATAAGTTTTTTTTTATTAATTCCGAAGACAAGACACTCATATCTTTCAATTAGATGAATGGACGCCTTCACCTTCAATATATTCTTAGAATTAAAAAAAGTCATTTTCATTTTGGTTGGCACTAAAATAATATGACACACTTAAGTGCAGCTAAATTTTTATTTTTATGAATTAACATACTTTTCTTTATAAAATAAAAAATACCCCAGTAATACTTTTTTTTCACTATTACCTATATATATGTGTGCTTATCACAACAAATTAGTTTTGTTGTGTTCATATCATTCTTATAATGATACATACACTGTTAACGACATATGTAATTAAAAATACAACACCTAATCTAATAAAAATTTTGTTTTGTTTAAAAACGGACATGCGTACAAGGGCAACTTAAAAATAAGAAACAGCAGTACAAACATCCCGTGTCAGATATTTAATATTAAAGTAGCAGAAATAATTGTCAAGGCGACCGTTGTAATAAAGAAAAGGAACTCTAGCTGTTGGCGCAGGAAAGTAACAGCATAACAACAGTGTTATGGCAGAGATGAATTTTTTGAGTTTTTTATGGCCTTTTTAATTTAATGGAGTTCTCATTTAATCAATTTGGCTTTAGGTTTAAGACTCTGAGGTTTTCTTTACAAAATTTGGGTAGAATCCACTGATGAGATTTATATGAGCAGTAGCGAAATGGCCGTATGGATATGCTTTCCCCGCAGTAATACAGTTTATTGTTTAGTTTAAAACAATAATTATTTAATGAGAATATCATGAAATACTTATACTTGAAGGAATCAAGCGCAATTAAAGTAAATTAATGAACGAATATAAGTTTATACGTATTAAAGTATGTTCTAGAAACTGTAATTTGGAGAGTTTTATTATTTACTTCGGAAAAGCCACGGAAATGTGAAAAGAGGCATTCTGAAATCATGCGCGGTACAGTTGAAAAGTTAATTTTTTAACAAGTGATTAAAAAGTACATAAATTAAAAAAATTAAAGCAACTAAACACAATTCAAATGCGTAAAAAATTTTATAAGTAATGTAAGGAAAAGGAAGGAAGAATCTTTGTAAATTAATTTTAAACAAGAAAATGGCCACAACATTGAGCTTAAATGACAATGGTCCACTCACTAAAGGTTAAGCTTCACACGTGGATTAACTAGCTGTGGAAATAAAATCAAATAAATTCCTATTAAATTAACCCGTTCATATCTAGAAGTGAACATTTCAATAACCAAGTTTCCAGTTTTCTAACTAATTTAAAATAAATTTGTCCACCACTATTATTACATGATTTACAAACATAACAATGAAATAACCAAGAAGTTTTGAACCTAATGCCTAAGTTTATTTCTGTTAAATGTGTTTAATGTTTACTTTTAACAAACTGTTAATTTTAATTATTGTTAAAATTATTTTATATTTGGTTATAAGTTCATTTGTTTTACCCCTACAATTAGGTTTTCGAATTATTTAAAACAGATCGTGTAAATATGTACGCACCTATACATATGTTTTAACATTTTACTTTTATACGGTTTCATTTTTTAAAATCAATATAAACTCCTTTAGTATATCTAAAGTTTTTTTTGTTTTGTCAATTGTATTATTGTATAAGTCATATATTAGTACAACAATAATTTTATCGTTTCATAACTGTTTCACCTAAGAAAACTACACAGGCTTAAGCATCGTTGGATAAAAGAACAGTGAGTAAAATAATATAAGAAAAGGTAATGTATTATAATTGATTGTCAAACCATATAAAAATAAGCATGCCTATTAACCCTAGAGCAAGAACCATATTTCGTATACGTTGTAACAAATGATCGTCGATTCGACGATGTATTTTTTTAACTGCTATAACTATGACTTAAATTCTAACACACTTTTTAATTAATCATTTTGGTACCTTACAATAAGTCTAAGTAAAAATCTCGATTAGTTTAATTCATACATAAAAAATTATTAATTTATAATAAAATAATAAAAAAGAAACCTTATAGTATATAAAACTAAAAAACCAAAAAATAGTAAAAGCTTAAAAAACAAATTCTAAGCTTTAAAAAAAGAAAAAAAAATATAATATCACTTTGAACAAGAGCCACAAATCTCAACTTTGTACATTCCTCAATTTGGTTACAGGCAAAACCCAACAAGTTTTAAAAGCGCCTCACTATTAGTTAATTTTTAAATTTTAAATTCAATATTGTTTTCATTTCAATTTTTAAATCAATAGCGAGAAGCGCGTGAAAATTATTTTGTTTAATTCCACCGACTTTTAAACTAGAAGTAATTTTGTTACAAATTTTAATAAGAATAAACTTCAAGAAAAAGTTGCGACGTGACTTTTGGCAATTGACCGTTATTCCTTTTTTTCAATACTGGTTTTTAACATAAATATGTATGTATCTACATATGTGTATATAAAATAAAATACAAAACCAGATAAATAATATTAAGATATGTATGCATAAATATGTATATGAGGATGAATGTAGTAAATAAAGGGTAAATAGTAAATAATTATACAGGTATCTAAATGATTGTAGTCTACAATTATTTTGCCACAATATTGACGTTCTGATTTTGTCATTAGGCGTCTGGCAACTCTGATCATACTTCGCTTGTTTTAGTTTCGTTTGGTTTGATCTAAATATAGAACATAAGTGTGCACAAATAACATAGCTGTTAAATGCTATACCGTAAAAAACACATTGGTACTAACCTTCGAAGCACATAGGGGTATTTTGCCAATCTGGACGGACATTACTCTTTTTTAACTTATATAGGCTCTACAAATTTACTGAGTGTCCCTAGATTAATGAAACTTAGAAGGAAAATCTGGTATGGTCATAGGTTGTTAAAGCTAGTAAACAACAAAAATCGGATTAAGGCGAAAAAAGTTTCCCTTAGAAGAACTAATTCTACCATTGCAAAATGCAAGTTTTTTTAATTTACCCGCAATTTTGTTTAGCAGTTACAACTTTTAACCCCCTTTTGTGATCGGTGAAATAAAATATTATATGAAAAAAGAAAATAATTATTAATTAATTAAATGTATTACAAATATTCATTATTAAGCTTTCCATTGCAATAAAAAACATCTGCCTTCAATTATTACAAACCAAATCATTATATGAATATAAAAAGGTGTCTTACTCGTATGTACAAGATGAGAAAAAACAGAAAAAGGTGAAATTAAAAAAATCGAAAAAAATGCCACAAAAACGCGCAACGTTTATTCTACAGTATAGAAGTAGGGATCGTATATTTTATGGTGATATATAACATTTTTAGGATCGCGATGGAGATCTCTCTTAAAAACTTTTGACTTAAAAAATGCTTTTTTTTTTTTTAATTTCGAACAAAATTTTTGATAATAATAATTAAAAAAAAAATTTAATAATAAAATTAATATAAATACGAGAGCTGCTCTATATATTTTTGCCCTAATAGTGAAAATGCGAATATTTATAATCAAAAATGGTTTTATTGTTTTTCAAAGTATTCTCCAGCATGATTTATACACTTTTGCATACGCTCAAACCAGTTGTGGAAGCACTTTTTCCACTCCTATTGAGACACCTCTAAAACATGGTTTTTGAACACTTCAACAGCTTCTTCTGGCGACGAAAATCGTTGACCACGAATTTTTTTCTTGATGTGCGGAAACAAGAAGAAGTCATTAGGTGCCAAGTCAGGGCTGTACGGCGGATGACCCATTAATTCGACGTTTTGGCCGGTCAAAAACGCTCTGGTTTGAGCCGGTGTGTGAGAGCTCGCATTTTCATGGTGAACAATGATTCGTCTTCTCTTGTTGGTTTTTCGAATTTCTCCGATGACTTCAGGCAAACAAATTTTAGTGTACCACTCAGAAGTGACCGTCCTACGTTGCTCAAGAGGAACAGTCGCTACATGACCAGTTTTGCCGAAGAAACAGGCGACGATTTGCTTCGAAGTGCTTCTTCCACGAACAACTTTCGTTGGATTTTGCTTTGAAGACCCACACGGTCGATTGTTGTTTCGTTTCGGGCTCGTACGCATAGATCCATGATTCGTCACCTGTGAAGATCTTATAAACGTCTTTTGAAGCACCGCAATCGTATTTTTGCAACATTTCTTTGCACCAATAGACACGAGCCTTTTTTGAGCGGCTTTCAAATTGTGCGGGATCCAACGAAAACAAACCTTTTTTACGGCCAGGTGTTCATGCAGTATCGAATGTATGCTGGTGGAAGAAATGTCCAAGGATGTCTCTGTCTCTCGGTATGTCGCATGTCGATCTTGCATTATGAGTTCACGCACGGCATCAATGTTCTCTGGCACAACAGCCGTTTTTGGACGACCTTCACGGAATTCGTCTTTGAGCGAGCTTCTGCCACGATTAAATTCATTATACCAATTTTTCACAGTGCTATAGGATGGTGCTTCATCGCCATACAAAGATTTAAGTTCATCAATGCACTCTTGTCGTCGAAAGTTGTGAAAAATGATGGCACGAAAATGTTCACGAGTTAATTCCATTTTTTTCTATATTAATTTTTTCAAGTCACTGTAAACAACACAAATAATGGTCGTACGTCAAAACGTTTTGAGTACGATTATGCTTAAAAATGACAAACTTTCCAATGGAAATGTCAGATTGCACTTGGCAGCACTCAGTGTTGCCAGGCCAGAAATATATATAGCAGCCCCCGTAGCTACATTTCCCAAAATTAATTTTTGGCCTTATGTCCGGCTAGATTGACAAAATACGATGAGTATAAAACAAAAGAAGCAATTTCCACCAACGTGTATTAAAAACACGGCATATAAAATTTAATAGTTTTAGACACGCTCTTTTTAAAATAAATTAGATAAGTGACTGTATTACTCGTCGAGTCGTCGATCATTCGCACTCTAAATACATAAATAAATTGAAAACAATATATTAAATTCTTGTAAAAGTATGCATTACTTTTGTTATCTTAGTTTATTAAAACCAATATGAATTAAATTTAATTTACTTTAAAAGTAAGACAAGCAAAACTAAAGGAAGTGAAATTTTGTTTGCGGTTTTCAAATTAATTATTTGAATGATTCAAAGAACAAAGTTGATGTAGGCAAAGATCTAATATATCAAAAAATCAAGTTTGTGGTGCGATTGGATGAGCCTTTCTCTTATTTTCAATAGTAAAAGAAAAAACTTTCGTTGTCCGATAGTTTATTATTATAACTAAAAATTATTTTTAATAACATCTTTAGCACGTTTAACTTTGTATTGGTAAACAATTCGGCCCCATCCGGCGAGCATGGCCTTTATTAAATCGTGCAAACATCATCTAACTGAAAATTAAACTGAAAAACAAATTACTTATACAACCAACCAATCTAGGCGACTTCCTGAAAGTCAGTTGCAATGCATAATTTAAAAAATGTGTATGCAATGCTAAACATGTCTTAAGTGCAACCTTGAGTTGCAGAGACATTTTTTGCATTTTATCGGCATTTAGGAACGTCGCTACGCAACTCATACATAAAACATATGGTATAAAATTGAATACATTTTTTTCTTTTGGAAAAATGGGGGTTACACAAAATTATTTATCCATTTTGTTGGCAAGTGCTCAGGAATTATCTCAGACACGTATTAAAAAAAAAAGTTAATGAGAGTGACAGACTTTTTGTTAGATATGTAAGATTTTATAATTTTTTAAATAATTTCATTAAAAATTTTCCTCCATGCGATCAGAGTTGATTTTTTTTTAAGATAATGAGAAAAAACAACAAAATATAAAAACCATATGTTTGTATCTACGACGCCATTTTGAATCGATTTTTATGGTAGGATAGAACTGTCAGATTTTTGTGTGATAAAATCGTACGATTGTGTATGATATTGAATTCTAGCTTTAAAAATGATGCGCGATCTTGACAACTTGCACTCAATAAAATGAGATGCCAAACGATTAGGAACATTGGACGTTGCCAGAAAGTTAACATATGCATTTACGAAGTGTATGCATTGTAAATATGCATTACAATTTCCGTTTAGGAGAGTTATGTGACCGTTTTTGCTACTAAAGTAGCAAGTTGTTACTTTTTCGAATGCTTATTGTTAAAAAGATCTAAATCTGCCATTTTTTGATATATTTTACTCTTTGTTGCTCCTTTTTATTATATGGCACTAAAAAATATATGTTATATGACCCAAAATCATATGTTCAAAATAAATACTAGCGAAACTATACTTTCAGCTTTGAATTTATTGGATGTTGATCTGGACTCCAAGTGCAGATCTTGTTAAGAAAATATGGATGTACAGTTTTAGAGAAATAATAAGAATATTGTGTAATTACGTAGTGTAATTACGTACATACATATATAAAACAAATATAAAAAACCATGATATTCTGATTATACATACTAAAAATTATTAATGAAAATGTGGTGTATTGTTGACCTTTTAATTTTTGATAAATAATTTAAATTCTTTGTTCGGCTTAAGGTCGTTTTTGGGTAATTTAAACACTTTGTTAATGTTATTTAATTTTTATTCCCAATATTTCGAATAGCTTCGCTATTCATCTTTAGGGGAAACTGTCAAAAATACTAAACAATACAAATATTGCGAAAACAAATATTTACATTTTAAAATTAAACAAAATTAAATTAAACTATCAATGATTGAAAGAGCGCGTATATATTGTGTAGTAAACACTTATCCACTGACAGCTAGGTTCATCTTTTTTGTTTACTAACAATATTTCTGTAAATTTGAGCGCATTTTTCGATGTCTTGTTTGTAATTTAGTCTCTTATTTGATGGAACGTCAATTATAAACAATACAAATATTGCGAAAACAAATATTTACATTTTAAAATTAAACAAAATTAAATTAAACTATCAATGATTGAAAGAGCGCGTATATATTGTGTAGTAAACACTTATCCACTGACAGCTAGGTTCATCTTTTTTGTTTACTAACAATATTTCTGTAAATTTGAGCGCATTTTTCGATGTCTTGTTTGTAATTTAGTCTCTTATTTGATGGAACGTCAATTATATGTAACATTTCTAAAGTAAATCTTCTACAATAGTTTTTCTCTTCTTTTAATACTCTCACATCGTCAAAGTTCGGTACATGATTTTTCGTTGCACAGTGGGCAGCAAGTGTTGTTTTTTGCTCCACCGGTTTGTGTATAGCTTTTAAGTCAGATTTATGTGATGCGAGTATAGTTTTTAGTTTTGTTTTAGTTGTTCCAACATAAATCATATCACATTTACTGGATTCGTTTCCGTTACAATTTATACTATACACAACGTTACTTTTGTCTCCTTTGTCAATTTTCGATTTCATATTACTAAACAATCGTTGTATTGAGTTACTCGTCCTGAAGGCTAATTGGTACTTTCCCGCGTCATATATATCACAGCCTTTTAATCTTTCTGATAGTCCAGGTATATAGGTTAATCCTTTATAAATTTTTGGCGGTTTGTCTATTTTTGTCCTTTTCTCTTCAACATTTTTCATCAATTCTTTTATAGTTCCTATTGGGAAATCATTCAATTTTAATATGTCCATAATTTTGTTTTTGTTTTCTTTGTGAAAAACCGCATTACTAACGTCTAAAACTCTTCTGATAAAATTTGAGGCTGTTTTTATAATAATTTTCTAGGATGTTTAAAATAGAAGTTTATCAGTCGTCCAGATGCGGTTGGTTTTTGATACCAATTTAGTAATATTTTGTTCTGTTTTCTAATGACTAGAGTATCCAAATACGGTATTTTGTTTCCTTCTTCTTTTTCAACTGTGAATTGTATTTGTCTGTTGAATGAGTTTAAATTATAAAGGACATCTTCTACTTTATGTCTTTTTAATATTGTAAAAATGACATCCACGTACTTTGTTAAAGTCTTAGGTTCAAATCCAAGGTTTCTAATTGTCCAATCTAGTAACTCTTCCATTACAATGTCAGCAATAACGGGAGATAAAGGTGATCCCATTGGCATGCCCTTACGTTGTTCATAAATTTTATTTTCATATTGAAAGTATCTGCCTCTTTTTATGCAGAAAGTTAAAAGTTCCATGAACAATATCTTGGTTATTTTCGTATACTCTTTTAATCGTTCCCAATTTCTCTCAATTATTTCTAATGCTAAGTTAATGGGAACGCTCGGGAAAAGAGATACGACGTCAAAAGATACCATAACTTCGTCTTCATTTATGGGAGTATTATTTATCCGTGACTTAAAACTTATTGCGTCTTTGATGTTATATTTAGACTTTTTGTCAGGTTTTTTAAGATTGATGCTAAGTACTTGCATAGGTCATAGGAAGGAGAGTTTTGTGAGGAACAAATAGGTCTTAAAGGTATACCCTCTTTGTGTACTTTTGGCAGACCGTATATTCTTAGTGCGATTGCTGTTCTATTTGTTAATGCGTTTTTCTCGTTGATTGTTATTATGTCCAATTTATGTAATTTTTCAACAAACATATTGGTTTTGTTTTGTATTGTCGATGTTGGGTCTCTTTTTAAGTGCACATGTCCTGAAGGATTTCGTTCATTTTTTGTTCATAATCATGTCTTTTCATTGCCACTGTTTTATTACCTTTGTCAGAATTTAAAATTAATATGTATTTATTTTCTTTGAGAAATTTTTCCGCTTGTCTCACTGTGCTTAATATGTACTTTTCTCTTTAGTATGTTTTTGTTTTGTTGAGATGATTCTCTACTAGTGATATTAATTTTATTCTTGCATTCTCTTGTTTTTCTTTCTCATCTAAAGTTTGTATGCAATCTTCAACATCAGCAATGCATTTAAAAAGTGCAAACGTTTTGTTTGAGCTAGGTAAAGCAAACTTGGGGCCTAATGGGAGCAACCATTGTATATTTGTTGGTATATTTACGTCTGTTTTGTTAATAAACCATTATTCGTTGTGTGTTATGTTTAACTTAATATATTCTTTGGTTTTTAATACGTTAAGTTTGTTGATATGTTTTCGTTTTTGTTTTGTGTTAAAGTTTTCATATAATATATTTTTACTCCTAAAATATAATTCTCTATCTCCTTCATCCAGAAGTAATTCTATCATTTTTCTATTCTCTTTATTTTTCTTTTCACATGCTTTTATTAGTTGGTGTTTCTGCTGTATCAACAAATTCAATAATTTTACATGAAAATGATTGATATGTTTGTTTTGTTAATAATTTGTAAAAATTTGGCGGTATGTTGTTATTCACCTTGTATATGTTATAAACGTTTTTCGTTGAATTATTTAAAAAGTTTGGGACTATATACGCGCTCTTTCAATCATCGATAGTTTAATGTAATTTTGTTTAATTTTAAAATGTAAATATTTGTTTTCGCTTATTTTATTTGTTTAATTGTAACAATGTTTTTTGTATTGTTTTGTATTTTTGACAGTTTCCCCTGAAATATTGGGAATAAAAATTAAATAACATTAACATTACCCAAAAACGACCTTAAGCCGAACAAAGAATTTAAATTATTTATCAAAAATTAATTATGTTGATAATGTGAAATGTATTTTGACAATAATTTATTACCTTTCAATAATATTTAGTGCAAAACATTTACACGAAAGTTTTACTTTGTTTTCTTTTAAGGTATTGTTTTTGTAAAAAAAAAATGTTATAGCAATAATGCTTTGGAAAATACAAAGTGAAAATTTCGTGTGGAATTCAAAACATGTCTGATTATGTTTGAAATATTAGTAGCTATTCTAATGACCACCTTTGTTTTTGACGACGTAGAAAAAGTAAAATGACCAAGAAATTAGGAAAATGGGCTAAACGACGAGAGGCAGAAGGCTTTTGTGTGAAGCTGTATAAGAAGTTAGAAAGTGAAAAATCCCTATACAGAAATATTTTACGTATATTAACGTATATTACACTGCAAAATAATTTACCCTCTTCGCTCTTTGAATCACGTTTAATATTTTATTTTCAGCTTAATTTTTTTTTTTGTAATTTATAAAAATTTAAATTGCATTAAAATTATTTGTTTTTTGTTTTATATCTTTTTGGTCTTGTTAAAGCCGTTACATCGTTAACACAAAATGTCGGTAGTGATAAAGGTTACAATTTAAATACAATAAAAATAATCATCAGAGTATTACTGCCATCCCTAAATTAGCGCGTAAGACGCAAAGCAATGTAATTCATAGCTTTTGCGCTGGAATGTCATCCCTAAATAACAACGTCAACTTTGTGTCGTTAACAGTAATGTTAACTCATTTAATTTTATAAAACCCGCTGTATAAGAATAAAGAAGAGATAAAACCGTTAGATTGACTTGAAAATAACTAAACTGTCATTAATTTTCAACCATAACAAAACAAAACAAACCAACAAGCGGCCAACTTTACTTCCTAACGCACTGTCAAAATTGGATTTTCCAATTGCTAAGCGTTGACGCCGTGCTATTTAGGGATGCTTCTTACATTTTGTATGTACATGAGACATTTTGACAGTTATCTTGCGCTTTACGCGCTAATTTAGGGATGGCAGTTAACAAGTAAGATTGCTTTATACGGCTCTGCTGAATCTTATATACACTTCACCATATACATATGTAAATCTAGTAGTAAAGTAACTCCAATAAAAAAAAAACAACGTGACAGAGAATTAAAAAATAAGATAAAAATTTTGTAATATATATATATATATATATATATATATATATATATATATATATATATATGATTTTACATAAAAATTTCATCGGCTCCTAATGTGTTAAGTATTTTTTAAACATTTCCTTAAATATCGCTTCAAAAGCTTTTTAATGATATTCGTAATGATATTTTATTACGGTTTACAACTCAACTCAGTTTGGTCATATAAAAGACAACTCAACTTTATTACAACCAAAGTCTTTTTTAGTATTATGGAATACAACTGCTTTTTGTTGAAATTTTTACGGCGTTACCAGTTTGACAGCAAGCTTATATTAAAATTTGGCAAAAAAAAAAAAAGGTTTCGAAAAACTGCTTTGGAAAGCCATTAAGGAATAATTTCACGCAAAATTTCATACAAAAATTCGATTTTCGATTTTTCCAATTTGCCGACTTTTCCGGAGGGATTTTCAATATTTTCATCCGTAAAGACCTTCTCGAAAATACAAATAATGCCAGTGCGGGCATTATGTACGTAAATATTTCTTTTAAGGAGTCTTCTTTTTTTGTCTTTCATAAAATTGATTTACATAAAAGGGACGAAAGCTCACATATGTATGTATGTACTTATGTAAGTATACATGTAAAACATTTTATTTAAAGCAATAAAGAACAATTTGACTGCTTTTGCATTAAATGAATATTTAAGAACTACATCCATAAACATGTGGCCTTATTATATTTCGTGTGAGCTTTCTCGAAAACACCAAATGGTAATAATTTCATTTATGAATTAGAAGATAGACATTGATTATAGTTTTGTTTGATTATTTGGTAAGTTATTGGGGATACCTCTAGTTAAGTTCAATAAGTAGGAAACTTAATTCTCAACCAAATGTTTTCTTTGTAAATTATCAGAATAAAATTTATATCTGCACAAAATTTTTCGATGATAAAGGCACTTTTAATTCTAATTCTTTTCTTCTTTTTAACCGACTTCAAAAAAAGAATGAGGTTATACAATTCGGCTAAATGTTGTTTTTTTTTGATATTTGTGCCTCCAGAACTCAGTCATTTCTGATTAGGCTTACAGATTGGTCCCGTTTTAAAAACAGTTCATAATCTTAAAAATTAAAAAACATACATACATACAAAACATACATATTTTTTACGGGTACTATGAACTGTAAAGGGCGATTCTATAAAATTTGAAATGACGCGTATTACTATGGCTCCCAAAAACAAACAATTATACAAAAATAAATCTAAAAATTAAAGGGTGCCCCCACAATTGATGTAAATTTACTTTAATGGGCCTATCTTTTGAACCGTTATAGACAAACGCTTGCAAATTGGACAGAATGTCGATTCCTATGGCATTTATATTAACAAGTATTAATATTACAAATATTAAATTAAAGGGTGCGCCAATAGTTCATTAAATTTGATGTATATGGCCATACTTTTGAACAGTTGTAGACAGACGCTTGAAATTTACAACGAACCTGTATTGCTAAGTCCGCTATAACAAAAAGTATAAAATTTGGATTTGGAAGTTAAAGGGTGTTCCAATAGTTAATGTAATTTTGTGTATGTAACCAAACTTTTGAACCGTTGTAGACAGAACGCCGAAACCTGTATTGCTAAATCCGCTATATCAACGAGTTTATAATTTGAATTTGGAAATTAAAGGGTGTCCCATAATTGATGAATATTTACTTATATGAGCCTAACTTTTGAACCGTTTTAGACAAACGCTTCCAAATTGGACAGATGGTCGATTGCTTTGGCCGTTATAGTAACAAGTAATAATATTACAAATTTTAGAGTAAAGGGTGCGCCAATAGTTCATTAAATTTGATGTATACGGCCATACTTTTAAACAGTAGTAGACAGACGCTTGAAATTTACAACGAACTTGTATTGGTAAGTCCGCTATAACTAAAAGTATAAAATTTGGATTTGGAAGATAAAAGGTGTTCCAACAGTTGATGTAATTACAAGTGTGTGGCCGTACTTTTGAACCGTTGTAGACAGAACGCTGAACTTTAAAAGGGACCTGTATTTCTAAGTCCGCTATATTAAAGAGTATATAATTGAAATTTAGAAATTAAAGGGTGTCCCATAATTACTGTAGATTTACTTATATAGGCCTATCTTTTAAACCGTCATAGACAAGCACTTGTAAAATTGACGCAATGTCGATTGCTATGGCCGTTATAGTAATAGCTGATAATATTTAAAATTATAAATTAAAGGGTGCACTAATAGTACATTTAATTTGGTATATGGCCATACTTTTAAACATTTGTAGAGAGACGGTTGAAATTTACTAACTCCTCTATAACAACAAGTATAAAATTTGGATTTGGAAATAAACGGGTATCCCAATAGTTGATATAATATTGTGTAAGTGGCCGGACTTTTGATTCATTATAGAGAGACAGCTAAAATTTACAAGGGACATCCGCTGTAACAAGAAGCTTATAATTTGAATTTAGAAAGTAAAGGGTGTTCCCAAAACTAATGTAATTTGTTCTCTATGGCTGTATTTTTTGAACCGTTGTATACAAATACCTTAGTTTTAGACAGAAAGTCCACTACTTTTTTTGGTATAATAAGAAGTATAAAAATGTTATATTATAAATTAAATAGTTGATATAATCGAATGTATATGGGCAAACTGTTGAACCGTTACAGACAGATGGTTGAAATTTACACAGAACCTGATTGCTAAATCTTCTACAACAGCAAGTATATAATTTGAATTTGGAAATTAAAGAGTGACCCTATAGTTGCTGCAATTTGATACATATTGCCAAACTATTGAACAGTTGAAAAAGTATAAAGTTTGGAGATATAAGTGTGCCCCAATAGTTGATGTAATCTAATTTATGTGTCCATATACTTGAGCTGTTATAGGCAGACAGATGAAATCTGTTCTGAAGTCGGTGTTTTTTGCAAGAATTATTTCTGTATGTATGTAAGTATATTAAAAATATGAATTATGATTAGCTTCCATTAAAGCACACATTATTTTTAAGATGCCCAATAGTTTCGTACAAAAAAAAAGTAAGAAATGTTTATTTGATTCCCTCATCATTTAGGTAGGTAGAAAAAATTACGAATCAGAGGCTGTTGCTTTATAACGAGAATAAATCCTTTGATTTCAAATTATTGCAACTTTTTTATAAAGGTAAACAAAATTCGCGAAAGAGAAACATATAAGTTTATCTTAATTGGTGTAAAAACGCCAAATACACAACAAATACATTTTCTAAGATATTTAGTTATTTACTAAGCTTAAGTTGAAAACAAAATTATGTAAACAAAAAAATTTGAACTTCAATTTTGAAAACCGCATGTAAGTCAGTTCAGTAAACTTACTCTAATTGTGTGGTACGTTTTTCATTTTTAAACAATTTAAAAAAAGAAAATAAGCAGAAAAACTATTCTCTCAAAATTATTTACACATACAATTTAACAAGATATTTGCAATCAAACATTATAAAAACAATATGTAATGAAAGTATTTTCTATCTCTTCTTACCAAACAACAATGACAATTATAATATATTTTTTTGTTAAATAAAAAACTGTGTACAAATACACTATTAAACTATTCAGTCGGATTATTCACACACATTTTCAGTTTTGTTGCGTTACTAAAAAACATAACTACGTCTGCTAAAATCACACTAACTGGCTTTTTAGTTACGTACTCCTTATTTGCAAACTCACAGCCGCTGCTTCTTCCACAAAAAGTGGAAAAAGGGTATAACTACGTCTGTCATTCCGTAATTTCTGCAATATGCATTTCCGACGCCATATTTTCCAAGTTTTTAAAATATCAATATGGATATCACTTTAAAACTTTTGAATAGATCTTTAAGGATCTTAACCCATTAAGAGCCGATGGCATTTTATGTAAAATTAAATATATACAGTGCCAAATTTTTTTTATATTTTTTTTATATCTCGGTCACTCCAATATTTGCTTTTTAATTGGAGTTACTTTACTAAACTGGATTACATAGATGGCGAAAGATGCCGAATATAGCACTCTTATTTGTTAAAATAAAATTATTTAAAGTGGTTATTAGAAAAGTTTTATTTTATGAAGAGGAGTCCGAAGATGCTTATGTAGATGTACTACAACTAAGGAGTAAAATTCGTGATGAGTGCAATTCTCTTGAGGCATATGGAAGCTATACCACCGATAATAAAATTGTGGGCGGCACTTTTTCCTGATTGGAACTACCAAAAATGCAGTGAAGTTACGAAGAAATTCCTCCCATAATTCATTGGTTTTATTTTTACTAGATCATAATAGCGGTCGGCCTCATCTAGTATCATCAGTTCTACAAGTTTATCAAACTGTTGTTTTGTTGTAACTTTATTTTTTCTGTAAATTTGTGCGAAATCTCTGAATAATTAAGTATTTGAAGACTAGTCAAAAAACTTTAATTCTCCCCTTTCCCTTAATTAATTTTTTCACTTTCGTTTCTTTTTTTTATTTTTTAATTCTCTCTCGCCCCATATTTGTTTTTTTTTCGATTGGAGTTACTTTACTAAGCTAGATTTGTTCCCAATGATATAGAAAAATTAAAGGCAGGCACGGTTTTTTGCCCGCTGCCTCGAAGGATATAGACCTGACCGACTTTGCTGATTTTCAATAGAAAATTTTTTGAAACTATGCCTGATCGACTAGCGTTTTTAAATTTCGCTAGCTTATCTAGGGCCTTTGCAAAGTTGATTTTAACCCGAACTAGGACGGACAGACTGACATCGCTCGATCGACTTTCCAATGCATAAGAACGTAATGGGATCGGAAATGTCTCGAAGGACATGGACTGATCTAGCTAATTTTCAGGAGGAAAATTTTCGAAGCTATGTATGATCGATTGGCGTATTTAAATTTCTTCTAGCTCATATAGTACCTTGGCAAAGTTGATTTCAACCCGACCGCGGACGGACACCGCTTAATAGACTTTGCTATGCATAAGAACTCAGAATATATATATACTTTATGGGGTCGGAAATTGATATTGTAGAAATTACAAACAAACTTAGATATAGCCTTCTTACACTTTTTGTGGTGAAGGGTATAATAATAAATTCAGGGAAAGATCTAGTTAATATCATTTGCGCTATATATCTTGTTTATACGTATGTCTTAATTGCAATTAGGAAATTATTCCATATAAACAGTGAGGTTATTTTTTAATTGCAATCAAATAATTTACTAAAACAACACGTGATTAACGACATTACTTACAGTTGAAGCTCCTCTATTCACTATTCTATTGCAGGGTTATCAATTACGTACGCCAACGAACGATAAAGTATTTTAGAAAATCAACTGAGGAAGCAGCTTTTATAATGTTAAATTATTAATTATTCTTGGCATTAACCCTGGTAACCTTGGCGTATAAATTATTGTTGTTGTTGGTGACAATGTAAAATAAAAAATAAAGCCAAATAACAGTGCTATATATATTGGACTGTAATAAGTCTTATATATACGCCTTAAATAGAATTGTTCTTTGATAGAATGCTGTTTTTAAGTTGTGTATTTACCAACAACACACGAACAAAAGAAAAAAACGAACACAACATTAAGAGGCTTTTTGGGCCCACTAAGTATACTTGAGCTTGAATTACACTGTACAACACACCAAAAAATTACAAGGTACGGGCTATAAATTCTGATAGAGGAGACAAAAAAAAAGAGATACGTGTATCGGCGTTTTGAAAGTTTACATCTGAATTTCATTTGAAAGGGGGTTAAAGTTTCCCAGCTCTGGCACATTCTTATTGTAAAACGGCATAAGAAACCATGTGAACCTTACATTTTAGGTATAAAATGTGTTCAGCAAAATTATGTAAAATGTTACAGAGAATATTTTTGTAGAAATTTTAACCCTCTAACTCCTCAAGATATGGGTCTTTTTTGTCCTTCTTTTAAAAAAAGAGCTAAAAACACCAATAAAACAGGGTTTTAGAGGGTTAAAATGTTCCACAAAAATGTTACCCGTTAAATTTTACTATAAGTCCCTGAATACACCAAAAAGGAAAATTCAACCATAAAGTCAGAAATAAGACGCAACAAAAGAAAGCTTAGGGTTAATTTCGCATTTATTAAGAATTTTGTTTTAAAGCAAATTTGGATAGCATTATTTACATTTTTTTTAGCTCTAGGCAATTCCACTTCATTATCATACAATGTCCAGCATATTCCAGCGATAAGCGAATGAATGCTTTTACCTTTATAGCGTTCTTCAATGGGTGCGCATGTCTGATGAAATTTTTCAGACATGCTCATCAGATTCTGCGAATTTAAAAAATGAATTTTTGTTGACATATGAACGCCTGGTTTTTCAAAAGCTTTAAGCATGGTGCCTACGTATATTCGAGCAGTAGGAGAACGATTTTTGCCTAAGACATTGTATATCACTTCCTTAATGCTTTTCCACGCATCAAGCTCAATTGGTGAAAGCGTTTCGTCGAAGTAAGCGTTTAGCATTAGCTTTCTTATATCTGGACCAACAAAAACACCTGTTGGTATGAAACCAATTTTAAGACTTTTAACAATAACAACGACTTGAAGAACATATACAGTTAGGAGCAAAAATGTAACATGATAGCCGGCGTTCGGAAACAATGCTTAGTATTTCCTATGAGAAAGCAAATACCAAAAGTTTTTTCGATTATTATTATATATCGGTTTGTCCAAAAAAATTAATACTTACATGCAATATTCTAGTATGGCAAGGATGGACAGTAGGGGTACCATAACAAATATCAGAAAATGTTACACTTTTGCACCCTGTTAAATTTGAATGCATTTAATAATTCAAACAAATACAATATCTGAATCATTCTGTAATCTACCGTTATTTATAAATTTTTCAATTATCTCACACGTGTTTTTAAAATGGAGCCATATAAAATCAATGAAATTATTAATTTATTGCAAAAAAATGAATCGGTAAGACAAATTGCAAAAAAGTATAAAATAAGTCATATGACCGTGCAAAGAATTAAAGAAAAGTATGGAATATGTGCTCAATCTCCGCGTATTGGACGGCCAAGAAAAATAGATGATCGACCTGGTCGACACCTCGCAAAATTGGTAACATGCGAAAATCCTGTCACCCCAGCTGAAGCACTAAAAACTCTTCAAATTGATGCAAGTCGCTGGACAGCTCAACGGTGTTTAAAAAGATTGGGTCTTCAGGCCGCTGAAAAAAAGAAAAAACCATTTCTAACAAAAAAAAAACATTCTTTGCCGGAAGGAATTTGTAAATTCGTATAAAAATTGGACAGAAGGCGGCGACTGGAGTCAGGTACTGTAAATTTTTTTATTTTTTTTTATTTTTCAGGTGATTTGGTCTGATGAAACGAAAATTAACCGTTTTGAGTCAGATGAGCGCTCGTGGTACTGGACTAAGGACCCAAACACCATAACCTCAAATCAGGTCCGACAAACAATGAAACACGGTGGTGGTTCAATAATGGTTTGGGGTTGTATCACGAAAAATGGAGTGGGCCCTCTTGTTAAAATTATTGGTATTATAAAAAAGGAACAATATCTTTCAATTTTGCAAAATAATTTACCAGCTGCTATTGAAAAAACAGGTCTTTCTCCTAAAAACGTTGTGTTTCAGCAAGATAACGACCCAAAGCACACGGCTAAAATAGTAAAAACTTGGCTACAAAGTCAACCATTTTCTGTTTTAAAATGGCCCCCGCAGTCACCGGATATGAATCCGATTGAAAACTTTTGGAGTTACATCAAAACAAAGTTAGCCAAGTATCCGGAACCTTCAAATGGTGTTAACGAGTTATGGAGCCGTGTGAAAGACTGTTGGGAGTCTATTCCGAACGAGATGGTGGCAAATTTTTGCAATAGTATGCCCAACCGACTGAAAGAGCTTGAAAAAGCAAAAGGTTTGTGGACAAAATATTAAAAACTCAAACGTTGCGCTTTAATTACCATACAAATATTGCTGGGTGCAAAAGTGTAACTTTAGAATAAATCTGGTTACATACGCATTTTGTTTTACAAATTTGTAATATAAAAAATTGTGTTTGTGTTATATTTTGCAGAAAGTTTAATAAATAAAATAAGTTAAGATAATTTAGTTGTGTGTCTTTTTATTTTGAAACTATCGAGCTTTATTTCAGAACATAATAACTCATGTTACATTTTTGCTGGGTGCAAAAGTGTAACTTTTGACTAAATCTGGTTATATACGCATTTTGTTTTACAAATTTGTAATATAAAAAATTATGTTTTTGTTATATTTTGCAGAAAGTTTAATAAATAAAATAAGTTAAGATAATTTAGTTGTGTGTCTTCTTATTTTGAAACTATCAAGCTTTATTTCAGAACATAATAACTCATGTTACATTTTTGCTCCTAACTGTACATACCTTCTTTAATCTTTGCTTCACTTAATTTTGGAAACATTATTTTCAAAAAATTAAATGCTGATCCATTTATATCCAGAGATTTAACAAAGTTTTTTTACCATACCAAGTTTGATGTGCAATGGGGGTAAGAGAATTTTTTCAGTTGGTACCAATGTTTGACGTACAATATTCTGCTCTCCTAATGTTCCCTCAGCTCTCAGCTTTCATTGTTTTTTGGAATATTGGTCACCCTTCCATCTTCTATCCCAAGTGCATAAAAAGCATCCGTACTTAACGTATCCGGCCTGCATACCTGAAAGGAAACTAGCGACTTTTAAGTCACAGCAGATCCGCCACTTATGGTCTTCATATTTTACGGAGTCCAGGATTAGTTTTATAGAATAATAGCTTTCTTTAATGTTCATTCCGTAGGCAATTGGAATCGGATTTTTGGTATTATCGTAATACAGAAGTACAGCTTTTAGACTCTTCTTAGATGAATCAATAAATATACGCCAGTCCTCGTGGTTATACTCAAAATTCACTGCATTCATTATTCCTTTAATATCGTTGCAATAAGCAAACGTGTTATCATCGTTTACTGAAAACAATGGCAGAAAGCTGTCTTGATGCTTACGAAAGCTGGTAACATTGACACCAGGTTCAAGCAGATGAAGACCTTTTAAGTCTGCAGCTAAAATTTCTGATTTATTTTTAGACAGATTCAGTCTCCGAACCAATGCATTTAAATGCTCTTGAGACATTAATATTGGTCTTGGGATAACTTCAATTCCTGTGTAATCACTATCTGCGCAATAAAAGGTTCCTGTTTCAGCGATGGTTCCATCAACATAATGACTAGGACTTCGAAGTTGTAGCACAGGTACTGGAAGTTCGTCAGAATGCGGAATTGGCAGCATGGCTGATGGTACAGTTTTGTATACAAAACTCTTTCGCCTATATCTATTCAACTTTAATATGGAAATATTTTGGCAAACGTAGCACGTAGCGTCATTATGTTTACCTGGATCTAACCACCGCATAGGAATACCAAACTGCATTGAATTTCGTTGACCTTCAGCGAGAGTTCAAAAATAAAACTATAGTTTTAGAACAAAAAAAATAATTACCTTGGGACCACAAAATTAAGCCAATATAACAAATGCGACAGCAATGCTTCGGCGTCCACAGTTCATCCCGAAAAACTTCTAGCTCAAAATACCTTTTATAGATGCCTTCAACTTTATTATTGAAAAACGTAACTTTATATTCCGGTATAGTATGTTTACCGCAGATATAGCAAAACAAATCTAATTTTTTTAAACAATTAGACATTTTTGCCACAACAAATCTTACACGTAAACTAAGCTTCTTTCTTAATTAATTTAATATTACTATGAGATGGTCAATCTTTTGAAACTTGAATGCAACTGCTGTTAACAAAATTACTTGAATAAGAAAAACACAGAAAAGGACTCAATTTGCGTAGAAGAGGAGTTTTTAACTAAAACATTTTAATTTTTAGTGTTCAATAACTACCTAGTTCTATTTATAATATGGAAAACTTCGATATTTATTATTGCAGTAACTCATACATACATAAGTATTATTTAACCTTTTTTAACATTCCCAAATGCAATTTTAACAGATTTTTTACAACCGAAATTATTACCCTTTTCACATCACATTTGAAAACATTTTCAGTTTCAACTGAAATTATTTACCTATTGCAATACCACTGATAAATATTCTAGTACCTAGTTTTATTTACGGACATTCCCAAATTTGTGGAATTTTAAAAGCCAGAATTACTAATTACATTATTTTGTACATCCAAATTGACCTGATATATCATAGAATTTAATTGCTTTTTCAAATTTGTTATTCTAAATGAAGCATTTTTCTTTTAATGTTTAATTGAAATTTTTTTTTATATTCACCTGTTTTTTTTTTTTTTTGGTCTATGGACACTCTCGAATTGGTTTTTTCTAAAACAGATTTTTTAAAACCACAATTATTATCCCTTTTCACACGTAATAAAATCTGGTTAATAAAAGGGCAGTAAGTAATAACAATTTTCGTAAGATAAAGGTAACAGCATTCATTCGCTTATCGCTGAAATATGCTGGACATTGTATGATAATGAAGTGGAATTGCCTAGAGCTAAAAAAAAATTTAATTAATGCTATCTAAATTTGCTTTAAAACAAAATTCTTAATACATGCGAAATTAACCCTAAGCTCTCTTTTGTTGCGTCTTATTTCTGATTTTATGGTTGAATTTTCTTTTTTGGTGTATTCAGGGACTTATAGTAAAATTTAACGGGTAACATTTTTGTGGAACATTTTAACCCTCTAAAACCCTGTTTTAATGGTGTTTTTTGCTCTTTTTTAAAAGAAGGACAAAAAAGACCCATATCTTGAGCAGTTAGAGGGTTAAAATTTCTACAAAAATATTCTCCGTAACATTTTACATAATTTTGCTGAACACATTTTATACCTAAAATGTAAGGGTCACATGGTTTCTTATGCCGTTTAACAATAAGAATGTGCCAGAGCTGGGAAATTTTAACCCCCTCTCAAATGAAATTCAGATGTAAACTTTCAAAACGCCGATACACGTATCTCTTTTTTTTGTCTCCTCTATCAGAATTTATAGCCCGGACCTTGTAATTTTTGAAAAAATTTGATTTTGTTGTACAGTGTTATTGGCTTTTTGGAGTTCATTGGCCACCCTATTTAATTATATTTAATCGTCACCCCTTTCACCCATTTTCTACGCTCTAGTCTTCCACCAAAATCCACATTGAATCTATATTAAAAATGTTCGAAGAAAGAATCTTGCAAATTTATAAAATGAGCCGCATGTTTTTAAAATCGATAGAAAAGTTCTGAATTTATTCACTCTGTGGAGTGTTCTTCCGAAACGAGTACGCTTTTAAAGATCCTATAGGCGTCGTCCATTGTCTCTAGTTTCATTAGGAAACCATGTGGCGATTGGATCTTGCGTGAGTTAATTTCCAATTATAGGAAGTGAGTAAAAAAATATATTTTCTTTTTTCTGCACCAAAAAAATGTGCGTTTCTTTATTAAATATATTCCTAAGACTATCTATCCTATTTTTCTTAGGATCTATTTATATTAATAATTATGTTTAATGTTTCTTTGTCCTAACTCAAAATATGTTTTTCTTTGTTTAGGTTACTAGTACTTTTTTTTTTATCAGTAAAACATGTTTTGAGTTATTTGTATTAAGTTAGAAAAGAAAGTATGTGTTTCTTATCGTTACAATAGTTGTATTTATGATGTTTGTCTTATGGATTTATCATCTTTTATTACTATCTTAGTTATATTTGAATTTATGGATTTGTTATTACTATCTTAAAATAAGAGATGTTAACTCTCCTCCTTCTTAAAAAAAACGTCCTCGTTTTAAACTGTATATTGTCTCTGTCGGAGCTTGAGAAGTTCTATTTCATATAATTCGTCGATTTTTTTCCTTTGTGTTTCTATTTTCTTTATCCTGTAGCATTCGCAGAATTTAATCATACCATAAGTTAGTAATGCTAATGTACATAGTCCCAATACGAAATAAAATGTGTATTTGACTGGATGTTCTTCGATGGGTATCAGGAAGGTTGATATTTCTTGGATATTGTTAAATTTGTAATTGCCATTAGATTCTAAGATGCGCATTATTTGTAATTGTTCGTCGTGTAGGTTATGTATGGCATCTTTGAGTGCTTGTTGGTGGTTGTAGTATTGTTTTCCATCTAGATTTGTTGAGTAATTGAATTGTATTAGTTTAGGTCCATTTATTTTTACGTTATTCCAGGTGTGTTCGTAATCTGTAATGATGTTTCCACTTTCGAGTACTTGTAGCGGTGCGTTATTTTCATGTATTACTTCGCATTTGGCTGGCCTGTTTTCTAATACATTAATAGTACAGTTGTCCGGTTTCTTAATTTTGCATATAAAGTTTCCTAGATAATTTTTACATTTTTCGATACTTGTAAATTTATTATTGCATTTTGCTATTCTAGAGTCTAGTAGTAGTTTTTCGTGCTTAAATGCTAGTGGATACAAATTAAATAGCTTACATTTCGTTTTTAATAATGGGTATTTATAGGTGTTTACAATTGTGTGATGAAAATAAAAAACATTAATATCGGCATATTCTAATATATATTTTTTTATAGGTAGAGCTAACGCTTCATTAGACACTATTTGTTGAATATCTTTTAAATTTAAATTTTCCGGAATAAAAGTTTCCGTCTTTTGCGAAATTAATCATTGTAGCGATAAATTGTAGTTCGTTGTATACTTCGGTAAGTATTAAATGTTCTGAAATAGATTCGGGGCTAATTCTTTCTAATATTTTTTCAAATTCAGAGTTTATTTACTTTTGTTTATTATTATTTTCTATTAGCATATTCAATCCTGTCTTGATTTCGATTAGGTCATCGTGGTCAGGTGTTCCTGTAATAAGTTTGAGGGCTGATCCTAGAAAATTAAGTGAATGTTTAGTTCTGGAGATTCTAGGAAGTAGTTGTGACTTCAGATTTTCTATTTTAGTTATCAACAAATATTCTGCAGAGTTTTTTTTAGGGTGTCAAGATTCTGGAAAGGTTTGTCATATGGTATAAGAACGCTGTGTCCTGAAAAACGTATACAGGGTCAGTCTCTATCATTATATATTTTTTGTCTTTTAAGTCTATTAGTCTGTTACCGAATGCGACGGATATATATAATAATATTATTATTCTTTGCATGTTTTTACTCGTATATTATCCTTATGTATAACAATATTTTTGTTTGTAATTATTGTGTTACCTTTATCTTCCTTTACAATGTGTTTTGAGTATTTTCTTACGTTTTTATTGCGTCGGTGCGTTTTGGAGTATATAACGTCCCCTGCTTGGTATGTGATGTTCTTACGATTTTTTTTGTGATATAGAAGTATTTTCTGTTGGTTTATTTCGATTTTTTCTTTGATATCAGGATGTGCTCCCCGGTTAAGAAACACGTCCTCGGGGTTCTCTCAATGACTGAGTGTATTGTTTTGTTGTATTGTCAAACGGCATTAAAGATTTCGTTTCCTGTTGAAGAATTGTGTTCTTGAGCTAGGACTCTAGTGAGCTCGATCAGCGTGCTATGAGTGCGTTCCACTTGACCGTTTGTTGTTGAATGGTATGTTGGCGTTAGCGTGTGCTCAATATGTAGTTTTTCATAAACCTGTTTTACGCATATACTTGATAATGCTGCTTCGTTGTCAGTCATTATGAATCTAGCATTTGGATAGATTTGCGATAGTATTTCTTCGATGTATTTGTGTATGTTTTTCTTATTTGGAATTTCTCGTATATAGCAATATTTTGAGTACTTATCAGTTGTGGTGATGTATGTGTTTCCATTCATATAAAATAAATCTAAGTGTATGTGTTCTCCCACGTGATTTGGAATCGGTGTTGCTCCAATTGGTTGTTTATTTGGTCTTCTTTGGTATTTGTTTGTAAGACAGATTTCACAGTCTTGTGCTTCTTTTTTACACATGGTGCGTATGGTTGGCCAAAAATACGTTGTCTGTATTTCTTGAGCGTTATTTTTGTAATTTCTGTGTGCTCGTCTATGTGCTAGTACTACGATTTCTTTTTGTCTATCTATGTTTTCTATATCTTCTGTCATTTTCTGAGCTACTACAATTTTTACATTTGGAAAAGAATAAATGATATTATCTTCGATGTGGAATAGAGTTTCTTCCTTTATTTTTATAGCATTTGTTACTTTTGGGTTTATTATTTGTTCTAATCTGTCTAATAATTCGTCCTTGGTTGAATAGAAAAGTGTGTGTCGTGCATATGAGAAAATATTTTGTGAAGATGTGTGCACTAAGTTATCTGTGTTATAGTGAATAATTATTTGATTCTTAAATGCATTTAATGGTTGTTTCACGCGTTTCAATTTTTCGATTGGCGAACTTTGTGCTGAATGTTGTGAACAACTCGCAGTATTATTAATCTGTTGACGTGACAATGTGTCAGCGACGACGTTTTGATTTCCTGGTTTATATGCTAATTTAGCGCCATATTCTTCGATGAAATTTTTCCATCGTTTCAATTTTGTGTTGGGATTTCTATCGGATATAGAAAAAATGAGTGACTGGTGGTCCGTGTAAATGGTTAAGTCTGCTATACCGTAAAGGTAATTTCTTAATTTTTAAAGTGACCAAACGATCGCAAGAAGCTCTTTTTCGTTTGTGCTATAGTTTTGTTCGGTTTGGTTAAGGGTTCTAGATATAAAGGAAATAGGTTTCTTATTCTGAGAAAGTACAGCTCCTATTGCAAAGTTGCGTGCATCAGTTGTAAGTTCGAAGGACTTGTTAAAATCTGGTTGAAATAATTCGACTTGTGCTTGTAACATATCTTTAATTTTCTCTATCGCTTCGAGTGCTGGTTTATCTAGATTAATTAATACTTTTGTGCTTTGCTTTTTGTTTACACCGCCATTGTCTCCGCGTAAGAATGTAGTAAGGGGTTTTACTATTGAAGCGAAGTTTTGTACAAATTTCCTATAATAACTAGCTAGTCCTAAAAATGACCTTAATTCTTTTAAATTTTTAGGTATTGGGTAATCCTTTATTGTTTGGATCTTACTAGGATCTACAGTTATTTTATTGTGTTTGATTACGTGACCAAGATATTCTACTGAGTCTTGGAAAAAATGTGATTTCTCGTCAGAAATTTTCATATTTGCATTATGTAATGCGTTTATTATTCACCCTTATTCTGTTTAGCAACATCAACACAAAACAATGTCGTTTTTCTTCGTTTGTTGTAAATCGGTATTCACGTTGTCAATATTGTCATTAATCGATGATTGTCGCCATATGTTTGGTATTTCCTAAGAACAATTGATGTTGATGTTGCCGTTTAGTTTGTCGTCGCCATTTTTGATGTTGAGTTGTGTTGTGTGCAAAGGAAAATTAAAAAAAAAACATGAAAAAGTATACAGCAATGTTAAAATAACAAAGTAAGAAATATAAAACATAACAAAAAAGAAATGGAAAAACTAAAATTACCAACTTCTGCCAATTTGAAAATTTGGTGGAAGAGTTAGAAAGAATCCATCCCAATGAAAAAAGGCAGTTAGTAAAGGCAGGATTTTGTCGGACAGACAAGTGAATTTGCATTATAAAAACTTCACTTATTATTTTTTAAATATTTTATTTATTATTATTAATAAGAATATCAATAAAAAGCTATTTGTCAGGCAGACAAAGTCCTACCTTTAACTAACGACAAGTTGTAGTAATGGCCCTTTGACTATTTATTTTAATTGTTTTTAATGGTTTTGCTTCTTTTATTGTTTAAAGGTATTTTATTTTTTTACAAAATTTAAATTTTCCACAACACTTAACACAATAGAAAACAAATTGAATCAACTGACTCAAATATTAGATATGTGTGTTTTATTTTTTTATATTATCGATAAATCGTCAACGTCGTCATTAGCTTGTTAGGGAATACCAAATTAGTATTGATGTTGTGTTAAGTTGATGTTGTCTCAAAATTGACGACGATGTTGACAACGCCAAACAGAATAAGGGTGATTATTCGAATGTGCTCCATGTGTTCTTCAGGCGAAGAAGAATATATAAGCACATCGTCGATATAAACGTAAGCGAACTTACCAATATATGGGCGCAGAATATCATGTATACGTCGCTGAAA
This sequence comes from Gymnosoma rotundatum, assembly GCA_916610165.2. Classification (NCBI taxonomy): domain Eukaryota; kingdom Metazoa; phylum Arthropoda; class Insecta; order Diptera; family Tachinidae; genus Gymnosoma; species Gymnosoma rotundatum. The sequence continues at coordinate 55,167,398 of OU744337.1, forward strand.
TATAGAAGGTGCGTTCTTTAAGCCGAATGGCATTCTAAGAAATTCGTATTTTGCTCCATTCACACTGAATGCAGTCTTTTCTCTGTCTGATTTTTTTTTATCAAGATTTGGTGAAATCCTGACTCTAAGTCTAGTGTTGTAAAGACTTTTGCTTTTTCTAAATTTTGAATAGTCATTGCTACATCTGGGATAGGGTACCTGTCGGTTATAGTCTGAGCATTAAGCTTTTGAAAATCTATTACCATACGTTTTTTTGGTTTCCCTTCCTCATCTGTGCCTTTTTTCGCAACGGTCCGTACTGGAGAGTTGTATGGGCTTTTGCTAGGTTGTATTATTTGGTTGTCTAATAATGTTTGAATTTCTTTATTTATAAATTCATTGTCTGCTATTGGATACGGGTACTGTTTCACCCAAATAGGATCTTCTGATTTTGTCCTAATTGTAGCTTGTACAGTGGTTGTAAAGGGCAGAATTTCGTTGGTTTCGTCATTTATTCTCATTATATTTTCAATTTCATTTTTATGTTTGTCATTATTGACTGTGTAATTCACTTTTTGTTCGCTAATTTCTTCTTTTCTTTTAAATTTATACGTGATTTTTTACTCAAATAAGTTAATTTCTGCTTTTATGGCTCTGAGAACATGTCCCCCGAGAAGCATATCGAACTCTTCTAAGGCTTCAGTTTCGAAAAATACTAAATTGTAGCCTAATAGTGTAATAATTTTTTTTTGCTTTCGTTAAAGAGTATCCGTGAAGCGTTTTTACCTTAACTGGTTTTATTGGAATAGATTTTCCTATGTTGCACTTAGAACTAATATAATTGTTTGTCGCACCTGCGTCGATTAATATATTAACGGATTTACCTGTTGTTTGGCAGTGCCTCTGTAGACATGGCAATCCGTTTATTCGCCTAAAAAAGCGCTGCCGGTTTCGTAAGTATCTTCGGTGTGTGGTACAAGTGATTGTATATCGTCATCTCTCGTCTGGTTTACCTGTTGAACTTTATTCGGATTATAATTTTTTGATGAAGGCATTCTATCCCTTTTTGTTGGTTGTTGCTCCCTTCTGAGGGAATTGTATTGCTGCTGTGGAGAATATTGTGTTGAACGTCTAAATTGTTGCGAACTATCCACTTCCATGGGTTCCTGCCGTGGTTGATGATTAAATTGAGCTTGTACATTGGGATTATACCTCCTTCTATCTTCGTATCGTTGTGGTCCGAAGTTTGGTTTTTGGTTGTATAATTGTGTTGTAGCCAGTGTGTCGAACTGCATATTTGCGTTATCATGGTATATGGCGCTTGCGATTGCAAATGCAGTTTCTAGGTCCTTTGGATGATGGCTATATAATGTACCGCTTGTGTATTTACTGTTGAGTCCTGTGATGAATGTACGGACTGCTTCCTGATTTGCATATTCCGCCATGGATGCAGATCCCTTATCACCTGACATCTCTATTTTCGAAAGTGCGAAGTTCAGTGCTTTGCTGATTTTGCTGTGGAATTCTGAGAGTATTTGTCTTCCCTGTTTATGTTTCTTCATTTCCTCGAGAAGTACGTATAATGGTCGTTGATCTGCGTAAGTGTAGTCAAGCCTGTTAATTATAGAATAAAAGTTCATCTTGGTGTTGTGGTTGATGAGGATGTCTGCTGCTTCTCCAACAATTTTTGAATGCAGTATCGTGAATGCTGTGTAGTAATTTGGGTGGTTGGAAAATTGTTTGATATTTTCCATGAATGTCCATGCCCTTTTCCGCCAGGATCTATATTGGGTTTTATCCCCACTGAAGCACGGTATAGCTTCGAATGTTTTTAAATTTATCTGAGTTGCATCCTTTATATTTGGTGTGAAGTCACTATGTTGTTCCTGCGTAGTGATTGTATGGGGAGATCGTTCCGCCTCCAGTGTATTTACCTTTAATTGAGTATTCTGTAGAGTTTGTGTGAGTAACTCTATTTGTGCTCGTAAAGCTGCGATATCTTGATTCATTGTGTCGTTGTCTTTTCCTATAGATCGTAGGGAATTGAATATTTTCTGCCGCTTCTGACGTTGGTCCAGCGTGGTAATTTCTCACTTTTTTAGAGATTGGTTTGCTTTTCTTCAAAGCCGTGGAATTTTTATTTAAATATCTTGAATGTCAAGGTCAAGAGTTTAGACCGGCTTGAGCCCCCAGTTAATTTCCAATTATAGGAAATGAGTAAAAAAAAATATATTTTCTTTTTTCTGCACCAAAAAATGTGCGTTTCTTTATTAAATATATTCTTAAGACTATCTATCCTATTTTTCTTAGCATCTATTTATATTAATAATTATGTTTAATGTTTCTTTGTCCTAACTCAAAATATGTTTTTCGTTGTTTTACTGATAAAAAAAGTACTAGTTTTTTATCAGTAAAACATGTTTTGAGTTATTTGTATTAAGTTAGAAAAGAAAGAATGTGTTTCTTATCGTTACAATAGTTGTATTTAAGATGTTTGTCTTATCTCTAGCTTAGAATAGTTATATTTGAGTTTATGGATTTATCATCTTTTATTACTATCTTAGTTGTATTTGAATTTATGGATTTGTTATTACTATCTTAAAATAAGAGATGTTAACTCTCCAGCACTCAGGGGATGACCCCTACTTATGCAATGCATTGTACCAGAACTAGGAAATTAGGTTGCGGGAGGGGGATAAAGGGAGTAGTGCTTGTGGACATTTGATTTGAATCCTTGCACATTGAAAGAGGCAGGAAAGACCTCTGCGGGTAGTTTATTCCACATACGAACTGTTCGGCTAAAAAACGAATTCTCTCTGTAATGCGTAGTGCGATTCACTGGCCAATCGACCACAAAGGAATGCGCTCTTGATGCAGAACGCGTTGCGCGTACGAAATTACGGTTTTCAGGAACAAGTTCCCTGATTTCATAAGAGCACATTCCGTTGTAGTAACGATAAAACAGTGAAACACACCCCACATTGCGTCGATGCTCCAGTGAGTCAATAGAGCTGGATACTCTACTGTCACCGATGAGCTTCTTCGCTCTCTCCTGCACGCTGTCGAGTAACTCCAAAATAGACTTTGAAACACCGGCCCACACATGAGAGTTGTATTCCATTTTCGGTCTGATAAAGGTGACATAGATAGTAAGGAGGTCAGATGGAGTGAAGTATTTCTTACACCGTTTCAAAAAACCTAGGCACTTGAATGCTTCTTTTGCGACATGAAAAATATGCTGGTTCCAACGAACATCACATTGAATTTTTCATGCCAAGAACATCGAGAGCTTCTGATTCCTTAATATATCTATCACCCATAATTACAGATGAGGTAGCATATTCAGCCGTACGCCTGTGCGAAAGCACACAGCACTGGGTTTTATGAGCGTTAAATTGAACCCTATTCGCAAGGCCCCATTCGGAGATTACCAAAAGGTCGCGATTAAGGGTATCATCCATGTGCTTTCGCATAGCCCCAATTTCCCGAAGGCTTGGTCTATTGCGAAAAGAAAATGAAAGGCATATGCTACTGTCATCTGCGAAAGAATAGATAGGGTTGGAAGTCTAACGTAGAAGGTCATTGAGAAAAATAAGAAATAGGGTAGGGGAAAGAACGGAACCTTGCGGTACCCCTGAATTTACCTTGAACTCGTATAGTGCGATCCCTGAGAAAGCTCGATATAAGTCGAGAGAAACTATTACCGACACCAAAAGCAATAAGTTTTGATATGAGCGCACCATGCCACACTCTACCAAACGCATTAGAAATATCTAGAGCCACCACCTTACTTTCCCGAAATGGTGAATGGATTGACACCACTTTTCCGAAAGGAAGGCCAGTAAGTCACCCGTAGAGCGCCCCCTACGGAAGCCGTACTGCCGGTCACTAAGTAAGCTGCCATAACTTTGGAGAGTGCAGAGCAAATTGCGATTGGGCGGTAATTTTCAGGGTTGCTAGCCTCTCCCTTTTTGGGGACCGGTGTTACATTAGCAATCTTCCAACATGATGGAAACTCACCAACATGGTATAAAATGTTGAAAAGTTTTGCTAATGGACGCGATAACGTCGAAGAGCACTGCTTCAAGACCAGTGCTGGAATTCCATCCGGACCAGGGGACTTGTTTATGTTGAGATCCGCTAAAACCTTTTTAACTGCACGTGCTCGAAAGAATATATCCGGCATAGTTACTGATACTCTTTCCAGTGCGGGCAGTGGTTGATTGCTTACCGGCAAGTAAGAATTACTTGCAAAGATTTCAGCCAAGAGGTTTGCTTTATCAACCGGGTCGTTAAATATTTGATCATCCCTTAAAAGAGGCGGAATTGAGGAACTAGCATTATCCTTCACTCTTTTAACGAATGACCAAAAGCTCTTGCTACCCTGAGGAGTAGTAACTTTAGCACGAAGGCGCTGCTCGTATAGAGCTTTTTCGCGCATAAGTACCTTGGCACATGAAGATCTCGACTTTTTGCGTAGCGAATCAGTACCTGCGTTATTACACCGCCATGCACTAAATGCTTCCTCTCTGGATCTGACTGCGTTTTTGCACGTCTGATTAAACCAAGAATTTTTTCTTGGCTTAATGCGGATTTGCTTAGATGGAATGAATGTTTTCATTCCAAGCAAAATAGTGTTCACAATCATCTCCGCCATGGCATCGACTCTACTGTCCAGAAAATAGAGTTTCCAATTAAAATGCCGGAAAAAATCGTTAAGCTCAGCCCAACGAGCCTTTTCGTATATATATTTTAAACGTTTCGTGGCTATTTTCGAAACGTTGTGAAGTTCAGCGACCGAAAAGGAGGCGGATATGGTGCAGTGATCCGAGTTACCGAGAGGCGCAAGAATGCTTACTTCATACTTATCAGGGTGTGAGGTAAGAAAGAGGTCGAGAGTATTGGGTTGTTGCCCTTCAACACACGAAATATGTGTTGGTTCATTAATTAATTGCACGAGGTGGTTGTGCGCGGCGAATAGCTCAACATATTGGCCCTCTGGAGTTGTACGGTTCGAATGGCGAATCCAAGACGAGTTGTGAACATTGAAGTCACCAGCAACAACAATTTCACTGTTCGGACAACTTCCTTGGATTCTCGATATGGAATCGGAAAGGGCATCGAAGCCAGAAAAAGATTTATCCCTTCCCGCGTTTGGGCTTCTGTATAAAAACCCGAAATATAAGAAGTATGACCAGACTTTGAATTTAACCCAAAGACAGTTAAATTCAGGATCGTTCGTGCCTAGTGATTGCTGGCACTGGTATACGACTTCATTCCGAATGTACAACGCAAGACCCCGATGTAGACTAAAAAAGGGTAGAAGAGAGTACCCTGGTAAATGAAAATCCTGTGGATCAGCATCCTCAGATACCTGGGTCTCACATAAGGCGAAAATATCAGGCCGATGGAGACAACTGTGTGCATACACAGAGAAAAAAATCGCTCTCAACCCACGTATGTTAAAAAAGTCTATTCTAAATCTTTCTGTCATTAAAAATATCAAAGACTCAAATCCATTGTCTATTTTGTATTACTAACACCCTTGTAAAAACTGATGCTTTTGTGACCAGACAGTGACCAGTGTTATACCTTCGCCACTGACTAATCAAACAGCAGCTGTCACAAAGGTATAAGTAAAACAAAATTACTACTACTATATGAAAAATAAATAAATACTAGGAAAAGAAAAGGAAAAAAAATTCGCGGTAAAATCTGTTTTATAAAGGGCCATAAAAGCCCTATCTGGTCACATGTGACCCGTGGTGCCATCACTATTTATTTTTGTTATTTATTTATTTATTTATTTTTTTTTTGTTCTGTTTTGGTGGTCTGTTGATGTGTTTTTTTTTGTGATGATTTTTATGTATTGTTGTTGTAAATTATGGATTTTGTTGTTCTTAAAGTTGGTTTTATTTTTTTTGTAACTGTATGAATTTATTTCTGACTGTATGTTTGTATATAATTATTTATGTTTTTTTTTTTATTTTAAATATTTTTCACGTAATGATATTGTCGTTTATAATTTTTATTATTTATTTATTTTTTTTCTGTTTATTTAATTTTGGCACATTTAGTTAACAATTAACACTATATTATATTAATAAACAACGACGAAACAAAAACGCGTGCGGACGGGACAAAAGACAAAACACTACTGTTTCGAATGTTTTTAAATTTATCTGAGTTGAATCCTTTATATTTGGTGTGAAGTCACTATGTTGTTCCCGCGTAGTGATTGTATGGGGAGATCGTTCCGCCTCTAGTGTATTTACCTTCAATTGAGTATTCTGTAGAGTGTGTGTGAGTACCTCTATTTGTGCTCGTAAAGCTGCGATATCTTGATTCATTGTGTCGTTGTCTTTTCCTGTAGATCGTGGGGAATTGAATATTTTCTGCCGTTTCTGACGTTGGTCCAGCGTGGTAATTTCTCACTTTTTCAGAGATTGGTTTGCTTTTCTTCAAAGCCGTGGAATTGTTATTTAAATAACTTGAATGTCAAGAATATTTGGCTGTGGTCAAGAGTTTAGACCGGCTTGAGCCCCCAGTTAATTTCCAATTATAGGAAATGAATAAAAAAATATATTTTCTTTTTTCTGCACCAAAAAAATGTGCGTTTCTTTATTAAATATATTCTTAAGACTATCCTATTTTTCTTAGCATCTATTTATATTAATAATTATGTTTAATGTTTCTTTGTCCTAACTCAAAATATGTTTTTCTTTGTTTAGGTTACTAGTACCTTTTTTATCAGTAAAACATGTTTTGAGTTATTTGTATTAAGTTAGAAAATAAAGAATGTATTTCTTATCGTTACAATAGTTGTATTTATGATGTTTGTCTTATCTCTAGCTTAGAATAGTTATATTTGAGTTTATGGATTTATCATCTTTTATTAATATCTTAGTTATATTTGAATTTATGGATTTGTTATTACTATCTTAAAATAAGAGATGTTAACTCGTGCACAGGAACATGCATGCATGGTCGTATACCCCGGAACCGTGGACCTTTTGCTCTGTGTTCTTTATTTCCAAGGGAGGGAAGACTACGCATACTGCGCCAAAGTACTGTAGGCCTATAAGTCTTTCCTCCTTTCTCTTACACACATTGGAACGCATAATTGACCTTCATCTAAAGACAACAATTAATCCGGACCGACTATCTGCCTCTCAACATGCATATATCAAGGGCAGATCCGTTGAGACGGCATTACTCCCGCTTGTGGCCTTGCTAGATATAGAAGGGGCCTTCAACAATGTGAAACCGGAGGCCATTACTAAGGCCCTGGAGATACTGAACGTAAGTCAGTCGATAATCACCTTTGTATAGAATCTTCTGACCAATAGGGTCATTACTTCCAGTATGAGGCAAGCTACAATATATAGGGTAGCTAAGCGGGGTACACCATAAGGGGGTTATTATCACCCTTTGTCTGGAACCTCGCTATGAGCACACTGCTGACAGAAATGGACTCCAAAAAGTTCAGGACTGTGGCATATGCGGATGACGTTACGGTTGCAGTATCAGGAAAGTATCCTGATACGGTATCACAATGTCTGCAATTGGCGCTGGGCATACCGACAGTAGGCTTAGCGAGAACTCTCGGAAGAGGGAACTTGTGCTCTTTACGAGGAGAAACAAGTTTCCCACCTTTCCGCATCACTCCTTAATGGCGTGAAGCTTGGGTTATCTGGGACTCCTAACTGTCATGGAACACTAATGTCTCATTTCCGGCGGACAAGGCCTTAGCAGCTCTTTATGTGTGTAGAAAGTCTATATGCAGAAACTGAGTTATCAACCGCGGCACGGCGTACTTGCTTTTCAACACGGAGATTACTAGTTTTTGCTTAAATTTTTGAAATCAGTCATTGAGGTGCTGGAAATTAATTAATTCTTGGTTTATTCGTCAAAAAGTGCATTGTCGTTTGTTATACCCTTTACAAAGGTAGAAAAAGGGTATATCTAAGTTCGTTATTCCGTTAGTAATTTCTACAATATCCATTTCCGACTACATAAAGTCTATATATTCTGAGTTCTTATGCATAGCGAAGTCTATTGTCCGTCTGTCCGTCCGAGCTAGTGTTGAAATAACTTAGCCAAGGCACTAGATGAGCTAGAGAAAATTTAAATACGCCTATCGATCAGACATAGTTTCGAAAATTTTGCAATCAAAAATCAAAAAAATCAGCAAGATCCATGTCCTTCGAGGCAGCGGGAAAAACACCAGGCCTCGGCCTGGTGCCGCTCGGCCATATTTTCCGAGTTAAGTACATTTTTATGCTTTTGGAGCATATCAAAAAAATTTGCACTATTTTTGTCACCCATCGTTATAATAAATAATTAAAACAAACTTATAGTGTTACCAAAATATTTTACTAGATGTTTCGGTTAGAATTTATAAGAAAAATTTTTTAATTTTGTAAACAGAGGCAACTCTCAAATTTAAAAAAAATTAAATTTTCCAGTACAAGCTATCACTTTTCAGTACTAGCTACCTGGTAGTAGCAAAGATTTATTCACACTTTTTGTAGTTTATATTTTAAGCCTTGCTAGTACTAAAAATTCTAATGGCGTTTTTTTTCTGAAAATAAATTTTACCCAAATATCACATAAAATGTTTTGCATGTTGCCTAAACCCTGAAAAATTGCTACACATTTTATAGCCACAATAGAACAAAAACTGTTATTGAATTTTTCTAACTAATGTCAGTAATGTTTAATTAGCGTTTCAAACATAAAGTAATATAACACTGGGTTTAGCAACAAAAGCAAACATCACTTATCAAGAGTAAGAAGTCCTAAAAAAAGTGTAGCATACTTACCCTTACAAAAAATTGAGGGTAAAATATGTAACATATCTTACACTTTTTCGATCAACATATTTTCAAAAGAACATACTGTTAATTTACTCTATCAAACATTTTTTAAAAAAGAACACAAAAGTGTTAAACATATGCAACATTTTTGTCAGAAAAGATAACGCCATAAGCTAGTGCTAGTACTAGGTACTATGTAGTATAAACTGCCTTTTTATTCACTCTACCCATTGTCCAGCTCTTTCTGGGAACACAGCGGCCCTTTTCGGCAGTCCGAGACTGCATGGTCTTAAAAACCCATCGGTCTGTAATGTTGTTAGGATAAACTCGTTTATCCGGTCTTCGGGGTGGTTTGGGAATGGATCTTGATGGTAAAATAGGGACCTGAACTGAACCTTTGCCATATCCCTTTTAAGGCAACACATGCCGGCAACCTGTGCAACCTATTCTATCCTAACGCATTTATATTTTATGGTTAGCAAAACTCCACGCCACTTCTGCAAGAATTTCAGAGTATTTACAAAGTTTTTTTAAAAGCGAAAGTTTAAATTATATCCCAAACAATATTTGAAGAAATATATATTTATATAATGATTTTCTCTAAAAGCATTAGTTACGTATCTTATTTGTTCACTATCTTATTTAAAATCTTCAGTAATGCATGCATAATCTAAAACGATAGGTATTTTACATTCAAACATAGAACAAATATAATTACATGTGCAAAACACAAGTAAAACAAATTAAAGCATAGTAAACACACCATAATCAACAGCAATTTATTTAAAGTGTGTAATATGTTACATTGTATTTTTTTTCAATTTGATAAAAAACATAATTTTCCAAAATTCAAACTATTATCAAAGCTGTAAGCAATGTAAAATTAGGTAATAAACTTGTCGGTAGTAAGTACGACTAGAAGGAGTCAGAATTGGAACACTACAAATTTAATCTATAGTTTTATTCTAAATATCTAGTTTAAGAAAATTTTAATCAAACCATTTTCCAAGTTTAGCTCATCAGAAAGGCTAGAATGCTACTATTTTAAAGGAAACGCATTTTAAAACGCCAATATAACACAATAGTTTTTAATGAGTTAAAAGTTAGTTTATTATTGCTTCAAACTATACACCTGTTAAATTCAAAACTTGTTGTAGCGCGCTAGGTACACAGAGTCCACAATAGTTGCACAAATGTTGTTGCTAGCTTCTATGTATCTTTTTCTACCATACAACATATGTATTGTTTGGGTAAAGATATTCCCATCTTACTTTACATATTTTCTAATTTTAATTTCAAGTTTGTTTTTATTTAGTTGTGAACACGCTGTTGTACTTGTAAAGCATGCAATTTGCATTGGGTTGTCAACTAAACAACCGTCATATGATATGCGACTGTAACACTCAGCAAAGCATACACCTGCAATCTTACACAATCACAAAAAAGTTTACATACCCCTGTTATATTTACGTTTACATAACTTATTAAAGAAACTGCCTCATTGAATATTACAACTGTATTAGGAGAATAAAATTAAAATACATTTCGATTTCATTAGTACAAAGTAAACAAAGAATACTCTACATTTTTGTTTCACCTAAACTTATAAAAGTTTACACAAGGTCGGTATATATTCCCAAAAACAGCTCAGTCGTATTTTGCACGACCCTCTACCACTTGTCACAGAACATAGCCGAGGTGGTATAGTTTAAGCAAATTTTTTTTACATTTCGGGAGTTATTTTGTCCCACAGCTTCATTAATGCTTCCTTCAGTCGTCTTAGCGATATGATAATTTTAATGTCTCGTTTAAAAATGTGCCACAAATTCTTAATTTTATCACAGCCAATGAACTGCGGTGGATGCTTCAGTTTTTGTTGTTTGTTCTGCAGATCTCATTATTTTACTTTTTTCGACAAATGATTAGCATTATAATTCTAAAAAAAATATCGCCGCTTTTTTTAGATCTGAAATGTTTAATGAAAACCCTGTCAATATTCACTGACTGAATACAGGATGAAGTAAAACGAGGCGTCTATTTTAAAGGTTTGCAATACTCATCTGTAGACGCAAAAAGAAACAACACGTGTAACCAGTAACATTCCATTTTACATAAAATTTCAAATAAACTCAATGTTTTATTTTATAGTTATTCTGACCCATCGATGCATGTAAGTTTCCCAATTGCTGCTATACATCCTTCGACTATTAAAAATAAATAAGTCTGCACTTGTCTTCCACCAAACTATGGGCGCAAGTTTACGGTTTTTCATTCATTTCTGTACATGAAATATTTTTTGAAAAATTTGTTGTTAGTGTAATCAATTTGTAGATAGTAATCAATATGTAATCAAAACTCCTATTTTTATCTGTCAGTCTGTGTTCGCAACACATATTTTTTCCGCAACTTTTTTATTGTATTTATTTTAATCGACGCTTCTCCAAACTGCGTGTTCAGAAGCAGCAATTCCCAGATCTGTCTTTGGTTTGCTATTTGTTCGATTTGCAGTTTGCGTTTGGTTTTCTTGGTGGGAGCGAAAAGCATTCCATTAACTGATAGCTTTTCGACACGGCTGAAGTTTGTTTACCCCTTTCCATTTTCCTGTACTACTTCTGCTATAAAGCTACTTACATACAAATGTCGTATGTTGATTAGGGTATGTGCTACAATTGTTTGTAACTTAAGGTTGCTACAAATTATATACATACATTTTGTTTCCCCTTCCTTAAAAACAAAGTTATTACTCTTAAATATCATAAAAATATTTGACTTTCGATTTTAATAGGTCCATTATGTATTGCAACCGAACTTCAGTTGCGTTGTCAGTTGCCGAAATTACATAACAGATTGCAACTGCCGAATAAAAGCTGGCAACTTTAGCCGCCAAATAGTAATGATATTGGCAACCGTATATTATTTTCGGCTATAAATCATTCAAAATAACGTTTTTGATAACTTCTCAGCAACTGAAAGAAATTGACATTCATAATATAATTTTTTTTTAATCAGTTGCGTTGTTAGTAGGCAACGCAACTTAAATTCAGTTGCCATCCATTATCGACCCATAAATCAAAAATGTACTATAAGGAAAGTAAAAATACATATATATTTAATTAAAACAGATTTTAATTTTCCGTATGTAAAAGTAAAAATTTTGTTCACTTGTTGCCGTGGTACTTTTAGTTTGCACCTTAAAAACTCAATTATTTCAAAAGAAAATTGTCTTTTAATTGCCTTGAAGAAGTGCTGGATTATGTTACGAAAAAATTAAATAAGCAAATAAAACTCAAATTAATAGTAAAAAAAAGACATTTAAACTGACTAAATAAAGGTATTTATCTACTATTTGTTACCTACAACTTACTTAATGTTGGTACAAAGAAGGGTTTAAAATTATATTAACATAACTGTTTCTCAATTTAAATAAAATCATTTTTTAAACTAAGGCCTCATAACAACATTTAAAGAGAATAAGCCGTTATTTCATTTCATGTTTGTGTTGCGGAGTAAACTTCATAAGGTAATTATAATATTGCTTTCTAAAACATCGTCACATTTCGCTTTGTGACTGTATTTTTGAAAAGTAAGGATTCAAAAACTTTAACTGCAATTAGCTAGAAATGAAATTTTTTGAGTTTTGACATTAATACGTATATATATATATATATATATATACATATATATATATATATATATATATATATATATATATATATATATATATATATATATATATATATATGACATTAATACATATATATATATATAAAAACAACTGTTAGTTTTATTATTTATTTCTAAGCAAAGTAAAATATAAGGGATATAACTTTCCAGAATATATATATATATATATATATATATATATATATATATATATATATATAAATATTCTGGAAAGTTAAATCCCTTATATTTTACTTTGCTTAGGAATAAATAATAAAACTAACAGTTGTTTTTAATAAGCTGTATTTAGAGTCAGCATGGATAGATTGTTTGAAACGTATGAAGTTATCTGATAACGCAAATGGAAAACTGCATTTAATAGATATCAAACATAAGTTGAAACATTGCATTTTTGTTTAGAAAAGTCTGATTTTGGTATGTTTACTTTTAATTTTTCACACAAAGTCAAACACATATATACTGACGTTCTACACTGTTTTCGTTTTCAGAATTAGGAGGAGCTGTAGCTAATTTAGCTGCAATCGCCGCATCTTCAGCCTTTCCCAGGACAGGAGGCACTATAGTTCGAAAAATGTCCATCTCCATTTCTAGTACAAATACAGAAATTAAAAATAAAAAACATAAAAATATAAAAATTAAAATAAAAAAATTGTTAAACTTAAGTTATATTTTGGAATTCTAATTTTACATAATATCTATTGAAACTCCCTAACGTTTTTAAATTTCCAAGCAGTTGTTAAAAAACAATCACGGCTGTAGATTGTTCCCACGAGAACTGGATCTATGAATGCTCCGGAACGACTCTGAAAGAAATTGCCAATTTCTCAACAGCTGTTTCCCCACGGAAAAACTTTCGACTTTGGCAGAGGTGTTAAAACAACAATAACTAGCTGTTGATATACTACTTTAAAATTTTATTTGATCTAATCTGCCTTATTTGGCTTGTGTTTTGAAAGCCAAGCGAACAAGTCTGAAAAATATCAACATGAATAGTGGAACAATTGCGATTAGTAATATTAAACCGAAGAAGCAAATAACAGTCGTACCATTCAACGTTGTCTAGTATTTACACTAAGTTATTAACGTTGGAAAAACGCTGAAAATTTTAAAATTATAATAATAAATAATAATATAAAAGTAATTTAAAATAAAATTAAAAAAATGCTTAAATTAGCTTTCGGCTTATAATAAAAAAATGTGATCTATAAGTCGTAAACTAAAGGTTTCTTTTTACAAGATCTCATAATTTCAAGCTAAAATGTTTCCCCGAAATTTGCCATACGTAAAATAAGTAAGTGTTGTATTCGGCTATGCCGAATCTTATATACCCTTCACCCACATGTACATATAAATCTACATAACAAATTCTTTCGTACCATAAAGTGTTTCTGTTCAAAAAGGCTTTTTTCGAAAAATTTTAATTTACTCACGGTTGTTGTCCCAGCTTAGTATCAGATTCTAGAATGTGTAATTCAGTGGCGAACAAGTAGTGAGTGGTGTAAAACTCTCTAATTTTTTTTTTACTTTTTCATAATTTTAATATTTTAAACACAACCACGTGCAGAAATACAAACGAAATTAAAAAAAAAGATATGGAAAAATTAGAGGCAGGCGTGGTTTTCGCCCGGTGCCTCGAAAGACGTGTACCGATCTTGCTGATTTTTAATAGCAAAATTTTCGAAACTGTGACGGATCGATTGGTGTACTTTAATTTTCTCTAAGACGGACAGACGAACATTGGTCAATCGACTTCGCTGTACATAGGAACTCAAAATATATATACTTTATCGGTTCGGAATGACAAACTTAAAGATACCCTCATCCACCTGTGGTTAAGGATATAAAAATAGATGACGATATCCAAATTTAAAATTGTGTATATTTATAATTTGATTCTTTGTCAAATTTACTTTTAATTTAAACAGTTTAACGGCTTCTCCTTTAAATACATGTATTATTTGTCCACACTTATATAAAATAATATACTAAAATACTAAAATTTTCCATTAAGCAATTGAATCTAATTCCCACTTAATTCCTACCCCATACTATTTTATTGGTGCTGACTAACACCATAAAATATTAAAACTTTCATATTTGAAATTTTCTTTACATTTGAGTTACGATATTCATTATATTTTTTTCTCATACTATCATTATGTTTGTAGTGGTGATTTAAATGAATGATGTATCAGCTTACCCTGCCTTATCGATTTTAATAGTTTATTACCAGCTTATGCGCATATTTTCTTTTTATATTAGGAACTAGCAATACCAACCACTTCGTCTGGGAGTCATTTATATTTTTCTTAAAATTCAAATTAAGAAGTATGTGTTTTTAAATATTTATTCCAGATTTCGTAAACAGTGTTAAAAATTTGCCTTTTACAAAAATAAAATGTGCTGACACTTTTTTAGTACCATTAAACTTCAGTACTTTCACATTTGTATCTCTATTTTCTCTATGAAATGACTTATTTTGACGAAAAAAAGGTATTCTTAATTGGAACAACACAAAATTTTGTTCAAGCAAGCAAGAGACTGCCTGAATGGGCATTGCCAAAACAATTGAATGCCATTGAAGAGCCTATGAGCGACTGTGGATCTCATCTCTTCCTACATTCCGTGCGGCCAGGTGGATCCTCCACCTAACACATGGTCAGGAGGATGATCAGAGCGAAGAAGGCGAGAAGTACACCCACCATTATAAGCGCCGATGCAAATGCGCACCACCATATTTGGGGTAGCTCCGATACCAACGACAGAGGTGGGTGTATTCTTGATTTTATATTACATAATAATCTAGAAGTAGCGAATAGGGGTTCAGAATCAACTTTCGTAGTATGTAATAGGCAAGAGGTGCTGGACATTACGCTTGTTGATGCAAACCATGCGTTCGTGATTGAGAATTGGCTGTCTCCGTAGACTGTTCCTTCTTTGTCTATTGCTACGTTGTCTTTCCATTGGGAATAGAAAGGACTGTACTGCTGTTTATATTCACAGACGTATGAAAAATTGGGAGGATCAGAACATGATCCTTAAAGGTGCATGGTCTCCAGGAACACCATAAAGTCTACGAAAACAGCCGAGTCTCGTAGGGCTTACCGCAGAGTCTTGAGGCAAAGAGGTCACGAAACTGAACACTCTATAAAACTTTTTCAAATAAGTTTATAATTAAAGTAAAGAATACAAAGCGCAGATCCTGGAGGGCCTTCTGCAGTGGGGTAGAGGGCTCAGCAGAGACGAGCAGGCTGTGTAAACAGTGCATAGGAGTCACTGAAAGTCCTGCTGGATACGCATGTACCGTGTGGAAAATTCTATAGAGATAGATAGACTGCAGTGGGCCATTAAGACTTAGTTTTATTTCGGCCGTATTTCAGAATAATTTACTTCACTGCTCTTACTATTACACAGGATCTGCCTCTCTTGGTCCTATATCCTGGATCAATAGACACGGTGCAACGGGGTCTTTATCCCCAAGGGGGAAGGGCCAAAGAACTTCAGACCAATCTGTCTAACGTCCCACAGTGGCGTGAAATACATGAAACAAAGTGTGATTTATAATTTTTTCAAGGAAAATAAATAAAAAACATGAATAAATAGTTGCTGATAATGTATATCTTAACAATAGATCTATGTTTTTTAATAAACACAAAAATAAAAAATTTAACTAATTCGAGGTTGCCTGCTTTGACGCGCTTTGGTACTACACTGTACTGAAACAGGGTGCATCCAAATCCAATATACAAAAAGCTTATGTCCTCCTATTTATCGCACTTTGTTTTACTAGTTTAGAAGTTTTAGAGATTTATTCCATTTTTTGTCAATTGAGACGGCTTTACACTCGCTCGTGGGTTATATAGAGAATTAACTCGTGCATAGAAACTACACTATGGTAGTCTTCATGGACATTGAAGGAGATCAACCCAATTGTAATCACTCAGGTCTCAGAGAGCTAGAAGTTGACTGGTCAATTATCGGGTACGTAACACGCTTGCTTAGTTGCAGGGGAAAGGTCACTAGGATGGCGGTGAGGGGCACCCCACTGTGCGGCGTTCTGTGTCCGCTTTTGTGGAATGTTGGATTCAACAAACTGCTTCAGGAACTAGACTCCATGTGCTTTAGGACTTTCGCCTACGCGGTGATGTTGCGGGGCATTCACGTCGATACGGTGTCACAAAGGTTGGAAACAAGCCCTCAAGGCAATCTGCATCTGAGGGGAGCAGAGCGGACTGAGTGTCAATCCGACCTAAACGGAACTTGTTCTCTTCTCTAGAAAATATAAACTTTCTTCCTTTGGTTTGTCAAGATTAATGGAGTTCCTCTTAATCTATCTAACTGTGAAAATTTTTTGGACATTATCTTGGATAGTAAGCTGCCTTGGAAAATTAATATCCAGGCTAGGGCGTCAAAGGGCATTTCGGCAATGTATGTATCTTTCTTTAGGAAAGGGATAGCTGAGAAATAGACAGTTGATGATATGATATAGATATAGCCATTTTATTAACTATTTTACTTTGCCGATGAATATGCTATGAAGAAGTACCGACGAAGCGTTTGTTGCTATGCGCTGAGGGCGGCAATCAGATTGAATGTCATAGGTGGATGGAACCTATTCTTTTTAGTTCTTTTACTTTTCACTAAATAAATAAGAATGCATTTGATACACCAATTAATTTTACTTTTCTTTTGATCGCTTCTATGTAATTAGAACATTAGAACTTAAAGTAGACAATAAAAATTTACAATATTCAAAAACTTTGTCTTTGCAATTTAAAACTATTACACAATTAAAAGAAAAAACGATTAAACTAACATAATAAAATTACTTGACTCTTAACATTAAAAAAATAAAATTTAATGAAAATTTGTACTGAAGCCCTAAATATCAAAACATATTGTACTTTGCAATATTTGTAATACTATTTGTTCTCACCTTCTAGACGAGTTTCTATTAGTGCTTAGAAGAAGTAAAACGTGTTGCAGCCAAGGTGTAACAATCAAAAATCCTTGGCAATCACCAAATTCATTTTATACAAATAATCAGAAATTTGTAAAACATTATTTGTCTGAAAACATTTTATGGCGATCCTGCCAACCAACCCGTACATCTGAGTCAGACCGTTCCTGCAGACTTTTAGAGAATTTAAAAGAACTTTTTATGAAAAAGGTTTAGATCCTGCTATTCCTCAACATAACCTCTCAATTGTTTCTGCAGATTACAGATACTCCAACCCAGCTGTTTACTGAAATTTCGAACTGGTTTTAATGTGTGACGGGAATATAACACAACGGGCTATTGAAGAAATATTCAGTAAGTACGAGATATATGTCCCGGAATGAGCCCCAGAAGAATATAAGGAAGCAATAGAAGCCTATCTACAAGTGGGAAACCGAAGAAACAAACCAAAATAGGTGGCAAAAAATTGAATAGAGGGAAAAAAATCCGAAATAAAAAGGCTTATGGGATTAGCATTTATGGAAGAAATGAGAGTTGAAAGTTAAAGAAGGTTAAAGAATTAAAATAAGAATGAGCAAACCACAATCGAAGGCCGAAAAGGTTATAACTCTTAATAAGAATATAAATGGTGGAAAAATAGATGGAAAACAAGACATGGAATTTAGCAGAGAAGTTAAAATTGACACCTTTGTAATTTTTTGTTTGTTAATAGTAATTTTTTGGCATATAGGCTAAACAGGTATTTCAAAGATTATATAGCGAAATACGAGGGCTGCTATACATATTTCTGGCCTGGCAACTCTAAGTGCTGGCAAGTGCAATCTGACATTTCCATTAGAAAGTTTGTCATTTTTAAGCATAATCGTACTCAAAACGTTTTGACGTACGACCATTGTTTGTGTTGTTTACAGTGACTTGAAAAAATTAATATAGAAAAAAGTGGAATTAACTCGTGAACATTTTCGTATCATCATTTTTCACAACTTTCGATTATCACGACAAGAGTGCATTGATGAACTTAAATCTTTGTATGGCGATGAAGCACCATCCTATAGCCCTGTGAAAAATTGGTATAATGAATTTAATCGTGGCCGAAGCTCGTTCAAAGATGAATTCCGTGAAGGTCGTCCAAAAACGGCTGTTGTGCCAGAGAACATTGATGCCGTGCGTGAACTCATAATGCAAGATCGACATGCGACATACCGAGAGATAGAGACATTTCTTCCACCAGCATACATTCGATACTGCATGAACACCTGGCCGTAAAAAAGGTTTGTTCTCGTTGGATCCCGCACAATTTGAAAGTCGCTCAAAAAAAGGCTCGTGTCGATTGGTGCAAAGAAATGTTGCAAAAATACGATTGCGGTTCTTCAAAAGACGTTTATAAGATCGTCACAGGTGACGAATCATGGATCTATGCGTATGAGCCCGAAACGAAACAACAATCGACCGATCCAAGACGAGCAAAATCCAACGAAAGTTGTTCGTGGAAGAAGCACTTCGCAGCAAATGGTCGCCTGTTTCTTCGGCCAAACTGGTCATGTGGCGACGTTCCGCTTGAGCAACGTAGGACGGTCACTTCTGAGTGGTACACTACAATTTGTTTGCCTGAAGTCATCGGAGAAATTCGAAAAACCAACAAGAGAAGACGAATCATTGTTCACCATGACAATGCGAGCTCTCACACATCAATTAACCAGAGCGTTTTTGGCCGGCCAAAACGTCGAATTAATGGGTCATCCGCCGTACAGCCCTGACTTGGCACCTAATGACTTCTTCTTGTTTCCGCACATCAAGAAAAAAATGCGTGGTCAACGATTTTCGTCGCCAAAAGAAGCTGTTGAAGTGTTCAAAAACCATGTTTTAGAGGTGTCTCAATCGGAGTGGAAAAAGTGCTTCGACAACTGGTTTGAGCGCATACAACAGTGTAACAACAGTGTGGAGAATACTTTGAAAAACAATAAAACCATTTTTGATGATAAATATTCGCATTTTCACTATTAGGCCAGAAATATATAGAGCAGCCCTCGTACATAAATGGTAAAGCGATTACGAATGTTTAAAAAGATTTTAAGAAATTAAAAAAAAAAATAATATGTAAGACATATTTAAAATTGGCACAACGGTGAAGAAATGCAGAAGAAAAGAAATAATAACAAATAAAAATTTAAATATAGACCAATTTTTTGTTTTTTTGAATCAGAATTTAAATGCATTCAATTATCAGAGGAATTGCACCAGTGAAGGGAAATGATATTTTCATTTCGGTATCAAAAAATTTGTCTGAGAGTTCAAAAGAAACACAAAAAACGTAACAGCTGGGGCAAAATTGTCGCATTCGTGATCGAGAGAGGTTTCGTATCGAGTAAAATTTCGTGACGTATCGTATAACCGGATTGCGGCATTCCGTAGCGTTCGAATCGAAACAGATGAATTTAAGAAAATAAATAGTTTTAAATTATAGACGTATCACTGAGAGTATCAAATGTTACAGAGGAGTAACATGGTATTTTTTCAAAACATAAAGTATCAAAAAAAAGTACGATCGTAACACTAAATTGTACCATACATAATACATAAAATATTTCAATACTACAAAAACAATGTAATTCAAAATCACAACAATATATAAACATCACGAGTTTAAAAACAAATATACCAAAAACTACTTATAAAAAATATATAAATGGAGGAAGATATTAAAGATTTTAAAGACTTGCTAAAACATTTACCGAAAAATCCAAGAAGAACGTATAGAGCGAAAACAATTCGAAATAAATTAGCTTTTAGAGCAAATCAAAAATAATTTTCAAACAAATAAACTTCTAGAAGAGGATGAAAGAAAAGTACCTAGTTTGAATATAGAGTTCGAAAACATATATACAAAAATTAAAAAAAATATTTATTAAAAAATCCAAGAGAGACTGAAAAAGTACCAGAAGATATGGAACAGATAAATATGGCGAACTTAAATCGTTTCAAAAATCAAAATTTTTAAACCACGTTTTTAATGTAAGACTATACAGTACAGTAAGAACTGCACTAGGTACCTTCACTCCTACAACATTTGATGATTTAAGGAAATTACTAAATGAAAGATATTGAACAACGAACACTGCTGCACAGATACAAGCGACACTTAGTACTTTAAGTCAAAAAAGTATGAACATTCATAATTACCATGAGAAATTATTACATACTATAGCTGAACTAAATGAACTGCAGATTGAAGATATACAAGATTGTTACACTGTTTAAGCTAATACAATCAAGTTAATAAACGCAATTTTCAAAATTGGTTTAAACGGGAAACTTAAGACAATTTTTGCATCTAGACCGAATGATTTGAATGAAGGTTTACAACTAGCCCTAGAATTAGAGAAAGATTTTGAAAAGAATAATGAACAAATACTGTATTCTCTAATAGTAGGAATAGGAACCCTCTAATTAGAACTAATAACCAAAATGCCAATTGGAAAGTTTACCACAATAAAAATCAAAATTATGGTAATTACGAATTACGAAATTGCACTTTTTCCACTCCGATTGAGACACCTCTAAAACATGGTTTTTGAACACTTCAACAGCTTCTTCTGGCGACGAAAATCGTTGACCAAGCATTTTTTTCTTGATGTGCTGAAACAAGAAGAAGTCATTAGGTGCCAAGTTAGGGCTGTACGGCGGATGACCCATTAATTCGACGTTTTGGCCGGTCAAAAACGCTCTGGTTTGAGCCGATGTGTGAGAGCTCGCATTGTCATGGTGAATAATGATTCGTCTTCTCTTGTTGGTTTTTCGAATTTTTCCGATGACTTCAGGCAAACAAATTGTAGTGTACCACTCAGAAGTGACCGTCCTACGTTGCTCAAGCGGAACAGTCGCCACATGACCAGTTTTGCGAAGAAACAGGCGACTTTCAAATTGTGCGGGATCCAACGAGAACAAACCTTTTTTACGGCCATGTGTTCATGCAGTATTAAATGTATGCTGGTGGAAGAAATGTGCAAGGATGTCTCTATCTCTCGGTATGTCGCATGTCGATCTTTCATTATGAGTTCACGCACAGCATCATTGTTCTCTGGCACAATAGCCGTTTTTGGACGACCTTCACGGAATTCGTCTTTGAGCGAGCTTCGGCCACGATTAAATTCATTATACCACTTTTTCACAGCGCTATAGGATGGTGCTTCATCGCCATACAAAGATTTAAGTTCATCAATGCACTCTTGTCGTGATAATCCACGTCGAAAGTTGTGAAAAATAATGGCACGAAAATGTTTACGAGTTAATTCCATTTTTTTCTATATTAATTTTTTCATAAATAATGGTCGTACGTCAAAACGTTTTGAGTACGATTATGCTTAAAAATGACAAACTTTCCAATGGAAATGTCAGATTGCACTTGGCAGCACTGTGTTGCCAGGCCAGAAATATATATAGCAGCCCTCGTACAATGGAAACAATAATAAAATAGTTGAAAACTGTTTCAGGTCAGGTAACGACAACAACCATATAACTATACCAGAATTTCTAACCAGTATAATAATAATGAGAATCGTTACAATAGTAACAATAACAATCGTTACAATGATACTAACGTCAATACTAACAATCATTAAAATAGTAACAATTGTAATAGTAATAACTATTTTGCGTTTCGATTCGAATTTTTCTCCGTCTATCAACTTTAGTACTCTGCGTTTCGATTCCGCTTTCTTTCGATTGTAAGTATTCTGCATAACGATCGGAGCTCCCTTTTTCTCAGTTGTCTTTTTGTCAACGGATAGGTTTTCTTTGGGTTTTAGTTAAAAATTGAACAAAATGTAGATATAAAATGAGATAAAATATTCACAAACGATTAAAAAAAAAAACAATTAATATTACTTTTATTTAATTAAATTAATTGTTTTTTATAAATTGTTAATTTTTGTATCCAAATCTGATGTGATTTTTTATGTAAAAAAAAAAAAAAAACAACAGCACTAGAACAGTATAAAAAACTTGCAAATTTAATGGCATCTAAAGCAGACATCCCAAAATTAAAATATGCTCCAACTCCGCTTTGATAGCTACCTTCTGCAAAAAATCCTAAAGCGGCCACAACTCGGTCAAGCGGTGAAGAAGAAGTCAAAGAATTTGGCTGCACCTCATGAGCAAAAAATGTCTAAAATATATTTGAACGCGTCTTTGTTTAAACGAAAGTTCTTTTTAAATCTGTAAAAGTTAATTATTTTACAATATTTTAATATGCTGTGTTGTAAAAATTGTAGACCTTGGTGTGTAAATATTTGTTTTAATTATGCTTCGGCTTTTGTATGGTCCTCAAATTTAATAAATTACAAAAAACTCTTTTCTTTGTTTTTTAAATAATTTATTATCCAATATTTCGACCAACTCGAAATTTTAAACTAAGACAATAAATACAAATATAATAAAACAATTTTTCACAACATAACAAAAAGTTTACATATATCAGTGTCGTCTGTTGCTTATTATTTAAGCTTATGTCACTGACTGTCTTTTTTGTTTTTCGTTTCTATGTTTGTTGATTGTGTATTGATATACATGAGCGCAATGGTCCGTATCAGTTTTATAGTTAATTCTTTTTTCAATTGGAATATTTATTATATGCAGCATCTCTTGCATGTATCTCTTCAATTAATATTCTCTATTCTTTAAAATTTGGTTGATGTCCAGTTATTGCACAGTGGGTTGCAAGGGCAGTTTTTTGATTCGATTGTTTGTCAGTTTTTAAGTCGGATTTGTGCGATGATAGTCTTGTCTTTAATTTAGTTTTTGTTGTACCAACATATACCTTGTGACATATGTCGGTTTCGTCACCATTGCATTTTATTTCATATACTAAATTAGATTTATCCATTTTGCCTAATTTACATTTTGTATTAGTAAAAAGTTTATTTGTCGTATTTATTGGTTTCATCGTTAGTGTATATTTTTCTTTATCATAAATGTCCGAACGTTTTAATCTGTCTGATAATCCGGGTATATAATCTGTTGATTTGAAAATTTTCGTTGATCTTTCTTGGTCTCGATTTTGAGCTGATGTGTTATTATTTTTATTTTTAGTCACATAATCAATTAATTTATTTATTGTCTGAAGTGGGTACATATTATTACTCAGTATATTTTTAATTATCTTCTTATTTTTTTTTCGTGGAATTTTGAGTTACTAATATCTAATACTCGTTTTATAAAATTTGTTGCCGTGTTTATAATTATATTCCCAGGGTGTTTTGAATAGAAATTTATGAGTCTCTCAGATGCCATAGGTTTTTGGTGCCAGTCAATTACGATCTCATTTTTATCTCTTATTATTAATGCGTCAAGGTAGTGTGTTATTAGTTTCTTTCTCCAGTGTAAATTGTATTTGTTTATTAAATGTATTTAAATTCCTTAATGTTTCGTCAACTCGATCAATTTTTAAAATTCCAAATATGTAGGTCGTCCGCATATTTTGTCATCATTCTCGTTTTTGTGTTCATTTTTTTTTTAAACTGTATTCAGTAATTCCTCCATAGCTACATCTGCTATAACTGGTGATACGTGGGCTGCTATATATATTTCTGGCCTGGCAACACTGAGTGCTGCCAAGTGCAATCTGACATTTCCATTGGAAAGTTTGTCATTTTTAAGCATAATCGTACTCAAAACGTTTTGACGTACGACCATTATTTGTGTTGTTAACAGTGACTTGAAAAAATTAATATAGAAAAAAATGGAATTAACCCATTACTTACCAGAAATTTTAACTTTGGAATTTTTTAATAAAATTTTCAGAAACGTTTAATAGAAACATATTAAACATTTTACTAAAACAAATTTTTTTTTTTCGAAGAGTAGGTTTGTTAAAAATTGACGTGTGTTTGACCACACGCTGGTACTGTTAATAGTTTCTCATATTTGCTGCTTAGTTATAAATAAAACAATATTAGTAAAAAAGCAAGTTCATATTTTTTATACTCGTATTTAAATTAATTGTTATAAAAAAAGTAATTTATGAAATTATTATAATTTGAAGCAATTCTCTGGGTGAAGGTGGACATTACACTATTCACACTTAAATATTGTGGCTTTTGGTGCGCAAACAATGCAATGACGACGATCACTGAGGAACATGCAAGCCATCTACTCTCGGAAGATTGTCTTGGTTATAATCTGTGTCTGAGTCCTCATTAGTTGATAGTCCGTCCATTGCATCATTCAACGAAAGCAATAGAGATTTTGTTGCAGAATTTTTTAATTCAAGCTGTGACAAAGGCTTCGCATTTTTCGAAGTTTCAAAAAAATAATGCAGCTTCCAAGCATTGACGACAGCGCTATCTAAACATTGAACCCAGAGCAGCCACCACCACTTTTTGCCTCGAACGCCAATGCGGTAATTGGAAACAGCATTGTCGTGTAAGTCTACACCGCCCATATACTTATTTTAATTGTTGAAGGCGAGAGGTTGTTGAACACCAACTTTTTTCTTTTTCTCCTTGCTATATCGTTGTACTGTGGCCAATGGATTGATGGTGTCATAATTAGTTGCTAAAGTAACTTCAGAATTATCCATCCAACGAATTACCATAATGTCATTCTTTGTATCGTATGCGTAATCGATATCGTATTTTGCAAGTTGTTTTTTGCCAGTTTTCAAAGGGGCGGCGGCCATATGGTTTGGTCGAACCGTGCCAGTTGTGCAGAATCCTCTATCTTTAAGAAGGCAAAGTAAATAATGGGAGGTGAAAAAGTTGTCAAAGTGTATGGTATGTTGTAATGGATGCTCACAATGTGATAATAGATCCAGTACGACGGAAGCACCAAGTCCCAAGCTCTTATTGTAAATGCTGGATGCACCTGAATATGGGATAAACTGAAACATGTAGCCCTTGTCAGAGCAAAGAACCCACAGTTTATATCCAAAACGTATGGGCTTTCCACGTATAAACATTTTCGCCGAATGGCAGCCGAAGTAGGGAACCATCGTCTCGTCAATGGATAAATGTTCCACAAAAATACATACTGCATAAAACGTTTATTGAGCATGTCAAACAACGGCCGCACCTTCGCAAAATTTATCAGCGACATCCAAAGTGTCATTATTAGCGATATGGAAGTTCGCTTTCAATTTCGTAAGCTTATTCCGAGACATTGTTTGTCGAATCAATGGAATACCGAACGCTGGATCTATGCTCCAATACAAATTGGTGTGGGGGACATTGTGATATCCAGAAAACAAAAGAATTCCAATGAAACGTAGCATATGATAGTTGTCACATATTTGGCTGATATTATTTTGAGCAGCATATCGATTTGTTTCATCTACAAGCAATGTCATTATTTCATCGTCGAAAAACAATCTAAATATTTCAAATGGGGATTTCTCGCTTATACCTAGGAGCAGTGGCTCTTGCTTTTTCTTTTTCAATGGCCGGTTTGAAATCAGTCACTGGACGATATGTATATTTGGGATGCTCCTTTGACGATGATTGTGTAGCTCTCTCCTGTTGGTTTTTAGCATATGGAGAATCAGTCTTTAGAAGCAGATGTGTAAATGACTACAATTGTGCCTACAAAAGCACACAATTACCAACCTGATTTAAAAATAAATTGAAGAAAAATAATACCTGATACCTAGGAGAAAGGATTTTCATCGCATGTAATATTCGTTGATATAATATCATCATCAAATGCTTCACAATCGGAATCACCAGCAGTATTATCGGCATGCAAACAAATCACAGATTCAATCGTGGAAGCGCTCTCCTCTTGGTCAGTGTCATCATCGCTCCAGTTATCGATAATATATTCTAATTCTGCATTTGAAAGATACTCCCAACGAGACATTTTGCACAGTTTCACTCTTAATTACTATAGAAATGTAATTATTTGTGTTGCACAAAGATAACACCTGTTCAAGAAAAAAGCGCGCCAAAAGTACTAAATGCAACAACAGTACCACCGTGTGTTGCAACACACGGTGTTCTTTACTGCCCACTAGTGCCAAATATATCGGCCTGTGGGGTGGTAAAATGATATCAGATAACTTTTTGATGGTTTGATAATACATAGTGATTCTGATTTTTATATACATTTTATAAAATTAATTTTAAAAAAGTCTACTTTTGGACACTTTATAAATCACATCCAATGGAGGGGTGGGAACTTTGCGAAAATTTACCGAAAACAATTTGTTATTTTTAAGACCTCAAACTTTAATATAAATACCCCAAATATGTAATTATATAAGCTCTTCTGTATTTTATATTAACACAAAGTGGGAAAGTGATAAACGTGTGTTCAAACACACGCAGGTAAGTAATGGGTTAACTCGTGAACATTTTCGTGCCATCATTTTTCACAACTTTCGACGTGGATTATCACGACAAGAGTGCATTAATGAACTTAAATCTTTTTATGGCGATGAAGCACCATCATATAGCACTGTGAAAAATTATATTTAAATGTTTTTTTGGCCTTTTTAAATAGTTTTTCTTTTCTAATTTATTAAGCACTAGGTCAGTTTTATAAATAATAAAAATTTTTATTTATATTTTCAATATTTCGCCACATTTCGGTGGCATCATCAGGAAACAGGAAACAAAAACTTAGATTTTCTTTTTTTAAAATAACAAAATTAAAATGAAATTATTTTTTCAAACAAAAACAGAAAAATCAAAAACCAAACGACAAAAAACTCAAATATTTAAAATTTACATTCTTATAAATTTAAAACTCAAGAAACATTCAAGTAAAATAACTCAAAAATTTTAAACATTTACATTCTTATAAAAATTTAAAAACAGAAAACATTTAAATTATTTAAAAATTTTAAAAAACTTAATACAAATACATTAACAAGAACTTTCACGATAGAAATGTTACAAGCAATCAAATACTCTCAAACGTTAATTATTTTTTATGCACTAAATGTCTATAACATTGCGCAACATTATCAGTATCAGCCTTATATGGTGTTCATACATGCGTTTTTAATTGAAACAATATTCAGTTAATTGTCAATATATTTTTGGTGTTCATACATACACAATATTGATACGACAATTAGCAATTGACAACTGAAAAAAATTGTTTAGATTTTTTACTTTTTGTGTTTGTGGTTTTAAAAAAAGCGTTTCTTTATTGCAATAGAAACAAAAATCTTTCAAGTAGTGCTTTCCAGTTTATATTTCAAATTAAATATCTTAAAAAAAAGAATAAAATATGGAAATCCTGTTGGAGTTGGAGGAAGCAGCAGTTCTTGCTTTTTTTAATATAAGAGGAAAGATCATACGTCATTTCACAGAATCCTCTTCTTTTTTGATTTCACGCCTGTTGATGAATAAAAAAGTTATTAACAATAAATAATTTGCTAATAAATTTGATTTTAATAAGTTTTCCACCATTAACTTGTTTGTCCATTTTTTTTGTTTGTTTATTTTTGTTGACGTTTGTTAGACAAATTTCAACAAAGTGTATTCAATAAATACTGTTCATGGCGAAATAATACAGGTGAACGCACGGGCGAAAAAGCCCATCAGCTGTTTACATTGCAGTTGTCAAAAAAATTTGTCAAAAATAAATTACCACGACATGGAACCGCATTTGCAATTCCTGATGTGTATAATCAAAATATACGTAAAAAGGTAGTAAAAATTATTGTTAACACATTTATATTTCCTTGGTTTTTTTGTGGAAGATTATGTTAGTCTTCAAATGGTCAACGTGCAAGAATGGAACGATGCATGTGATTTGGGCAAACTAGTGGTACAATAGAATTTTGGTCACACTTTTCATGGATTTTCATTTTTAAGTAACTTAATTTTTATAATTTTCTTATTCTGAAAATTACAACCACTTTTTTTCATCAAATATATTTTTTTATTTTGTTTTTTTTAACAATATTTTTTGACAACATATCTAAATTTTGTAGCAACAAATTGGCTGTTGTTTTTTGTGTTGTTGGATTGTTGTAGCCGTGCAGTCACCTGTATTTATTCGCCTTGGTACTGTTGTTGTAAAAGTATGTTCAGTTAGTATTGTTCTTTTTACTAAACACACTTCTGACAGTGTTGCATAAATTTTACTCATTGTTAAAACAATTATCTCTTAATTGGCAATAAGTAAATTGTAATTTTTGTATGAAAATTTAGTCTCAATAATGGACTTAATTGTAATAATTTAAAAATTGCTGCATGTATGAACACCATATTAAAGTTTATTCTTTTTGTTGCTGGTAAGATACAAGGACGTTAATAAGTCCGTATTTACACTATGCAATTATTTGAGGCATTTTTTTCTTAATTTTCTAGTTAAGTTACAGCGTTATGCGATATCTAAAAGTAAACACTAGCAACAGTAACATCCTCTCAAACCTCAAGCAATACCATATTGCTTATTCCTCCTGCTTCACAAACAAACAAAAATTTCATGCTAGTTTCATGAAAAATTGCATAGTGTAAATGCGGTATAATTCACAAAAAACTGCATTATCTTCCCATTGTGCCAGATTTGATCATTATCCTAACTTTGAAGATCCATCTGTTTTAAATATAGAAAATAATTATAAGCGTTGGTATATGTTAGAGATGTTACAAATAATTAAAATACCAGCAACAAAAAGAATAAACTTTAAGGCTGATACTGATAATGTTGCGCAATGTTATAGACATTTAGTGCATAAAAAATAATTAACGTTTGAGAGTATATGATTGCTTGTAGCATTTATATCGTGAAAGTTTATGTTAATGTATTTGTATTAAGTTTTTTAAAATTTTTAAATAATTTAAATGTTTTCTGTTTTTTTTATTTTTAAATTTATAAGAATATAATTTTTAAATATTTGAGTTTTTTGTCGTTTGGTTTTTGATTTTTCTGTTTTTGTTTAAAAAAATAATTTCATTTTAATTTTGTTATTTTAAAAAAAGAAAATCTAATTTTTTGTTTCCTGTTTCCTGATGATGCCACCCAAAGGTGTGGCGAAATATTGAAAATATAAATAAAAAATTTTATTATTTATAAAACTGACCTAGTGCTTAATAAATAAGAAAAGAAAAACTGTGAAAAATTGGTATAATGAATTTAATCGTGACCGAAGCTCGCTCAAAGACGAATTTCGTAAAGGTCGTCCAAAAACGGCTGTTGTGCCAGAGAACATTGATGCCGTGCGTGAACTCATTATGCAAGATCGACATGCGACATACCGGGAGATAGTGACATCCTTGGACACTTCTTCCACCAGCATACATTCGATACTGCATGAACACCTGGCCGTAAAAAAGGTTTGTTCTCGTTGGATCCCGCACAATTTGAAAGTCGCTCAAAAAAAGGCTCGTGTCGATTGGTGCAAAGAAATGTTGCAAAAATAAGATTGCGGTGCTTCAAAAGACGTTTATAAGATCATCACAGGGACGAATCATGGATCTATGCGTATGAGCCCGAAACGAAACAACAATCGACAGTGTGGGTCTTCAAAGATGAGCAAAATCCAACGAAAGTTGTTACTGGAAGAAGCACTTCGAAGCAAATGGTCGCCTGTTTCTTCGGCAAAACTGGTCATGTGGCGACTGTTCCGCTTGATCAACGTAGGATGGTCACTTCTGAGTGGTACACTACAATTTGTTTGCCTGAAGTCATCGGAGAAATTCGAAAAACCAACAAGAGAAGACGAATCATTGTTCACCATGACAAAGCGAGCTCTCACACAGCGGGCCTCAAACCAGAGCGTTTTTGACCGGCCAAAACGTCGAATTAATGAGTCATCCGCCGTACAGCCCTGACTTGGCACCTAATGACTAGTTCTTGTTTCCGCACATCATGAAAAAAACGATTTTCGTCGCTAGAAGAAGCTGTTGAAGTGTTCAAAAACCATGTTTTAGAGGTGTCTCAATCGGAGTTGAAAAAGTGCTTCGACAACTGGTTTGAGCGCATGCAAAAGTGTATAAATCATGCTGGAGAATAATTTGAAAAACAATAAAACCATTTTTGATTATAAATATTCGCATTTTCACTATTAGGCCAGAAATATATAGAGCAGCCCTCGTATTGGAGATCCCATTGACATACCCTTCTTCTGGTCATAAAATATTTCATTGAATCTGAAGTACCTGCAATCTCTTATGCAAAACTTTACCATCTCCATAAATAGCAGTTTTGGAATTTTTGTGTGTTTTTTTAATATTTCCCATTTGCTTTCAATTGTGTTCAACGCTAAGTTAACCGGAATACTGGGAAATAATAAAATAACGTCAAAGGATACCAGTATCACGTCGTCTTAAATTCGAATATTGTCTATCCTAGATCTTAATTCTTTTGCGTTACTTATAATATGTGCTGAGTTTATTGTCAAGTTTGATAATATGTTTGTTATATATTTGCTTAGTCCGTATGATGGTGATTTTATCGATGAGCAGATTGGTCGTAGTGGTATATTCTCTTTATGAATTTTCGGTAATGCATATATTCTAGGTGGGACAGGTATCTTTGTTGTAAGTTTATTTTTCTCAAATTGATTTATGAGATTTAAGTTAAACAATTTTTCCACTAGAGCATTATTCTTATTTTGTCTCTTTAGTCGTCTGTATGAGCACATATCGTCTATAATACTCTTCATTTTTAATACATAGTCTTTTTTATTCATTGCAGCAGTCTTATTGCCCTTATCCGATTTCAATATGACTAAATCCTTGTTATTTCTTAAGTATTTTTCAGTTTGAACCACGGTATTGAATATTAGTGAGTCTCTTGCATCTATTTTGATCCTCCGCTTATGATCTTCCAATAATGTCACGAACTTAATTCTAGCTGTTTTTTGTTTCCCTTTATCCCTTATTGTTTGTATACATTGTTCTCCGTCAGTTATACTACGAAACAATGAAAGAGTAGCTTTAGTAAATAGAAGTGCAAATTTAGGTCCAAGAGATAATAGCCATTTAATGTTGGAAGGTATTATTTTTTCAGTTGTATTAACAAACCAATCTTTGTTGAACTTCATGTTATATTTCCTCATTCCATTTTATATTTCTCCCCATCAAAAATTTTTGATTTTTCAATCCTTTCTGTTATTTCTGGTACATAAATTAAAGACTTGTAAACTTTAGTTTCTGTTATTATTATTCAGAGCATAAAAAAAGAATTATTATTACTACGGGAAAAAAATTTGATAGAAAAATAAATAGTTTTTTTAAACAGTTACGGTTTAGAAGAGCAAATAACACAAGGAATGTTACAGAAACTAAAGTTCACAAGTCTTTAATTTATGTACCAGAAATAGCAGAAAGGATTGAAAAATCAAAAATTTTTGATGGACGTTAATAATTCACAAAAACTGCATTATCTTCCCATTGTGCCAGATTTGATCATTATCCTAACTTTGAAGATGCATCTGTTTTAAATATAAAAAATAATTATAAACGTCGGTACATGTTAGAGATGTTACAAATAATTAAAGTACCAGCAACAAAAAGAATAAACTTTAAGGCTGATACTGATAATGTTGGGCAATGTTAAAGACATTTAGTGCATAAATAATAATTAACGTTTGAGAGTATATAATTGCTTGTACCATTTCTATTGTGAAAGTTTGTTGTTTAAAATTTTTAAATAATTTTAATGTTTTCTGTTTCTTAAATTTTTATGAGAATGTAAATGTTTAAAACTGTTGAGTTATTTGACTTGAATGTTTTTTGAGTTTTTAATTTATGAGAATGTAAATGTTTAAATATTTGAATTTTTTGTTGTTTGGTTTTGAGTTTTCTGTTTTTGTTTGAAAAAATAATTTCATTTTAATTTTGTTTTTCAAAAAAAATCCTATTATTAATATTTTTTGTTTCCTGTTTCCTGATGATGCCACCCAACGGTGTGGCGAAATATTGAACAAGTTTATTATTAAAAGATAATATTTATTAGTTCTAAGAATAAAAGATAAAAAAAGGTCATTAGAGTAAGAGATAATTTAGTTTCCATATGTATGTAATTCCGTGTAATTGGTTAGTTTGACAAACACTAAAACAGATTGTTCAGAATTGAACATGTTTATTATTAAAAGATAATATTCATTAGTTCTAAGAACAAAAGATAAAAAAGGTCATTAGAGTAAGAGAAAAATTAGTTTCCATATGTATGTAATTCCGTGTAATTGGTTATTTTGACAAACACTAACACAGATAATGAAACCTTTTGTTTTTATCACTAAAATACGCACGTACCTAAACATGATCATAAAACACTTAACGAGTAATAAATTAATGGTCGCTAATGTGTGCATGTGTACAATCGTAGCTTATCAGTTCTAGTTAGGTTTAAGGTTTTCAATGTCAGTACTTAAGAATAATTTTGTAAATAAAATTCAGTATCCTACAAGTACTCAAGCGGGTAGTTATGCTCGTATGTTTTATTAATTTAACATTTCGTCCTTCGAGAGAAAAAAAAAACCAGTGTGGAAAATAAAAATTAAAGAATACTCGTAATAAATTTAACAAGCGTTATTATTGAAAAATAAAATTTATAAAATAGAATTTAATTTACTTTTTTAGTATACAAAAAAGTTATAGAGCGTCAATCACGGCTTAAACAGGGATTGTGAGTTGAAAAAAAGGCGTCAATCTCGCCTAAAACAGGGATTGTCTTGTGAATAATTATCTAAATACACAGATATTATTTCTATAAACATTAATAATTTAAAGCATATTAGCTATGGCTAATAAAGCAAAATTATTTGAACGCCAAAAAGAGTTGGGCGACGAGCTAGTTGCAATTCGGACAAAACTAAGCTTGAAAACAATTCGCGCTACAAGAATTCCTGAGATATCTAAACGTATTGACCAGATTCGAGCTGAATTTGAGGCAAATAATACAGCACTTTTGCAAACAGGAAGAACGTCTGAAGATTACTTTGAACAAAAGTATTTCGAATCAATAGAGGATGTAATAGCAGAAAATATTGAATTAATTCAACAAGTAATGAATGAAGAATAGCTAGATAAACGTCAGGAGATTGTTCACCAGCGAAAGAAGCAGTTAATAAAAGCCAGTACGTCGTCATCAGAAAGCCAATGGACGCAATCAAAAGCCGGTAAAAAAGAAAACAAGGACACTATCAATGTCCAAGGAAAAGCCGAAGAACTGCTGGAAGAATTTATCGAAAAGGTAGAATACAATAGTATCTGATGCATCCAACGAGCTACTGGACATAAAGACGCAGCAAATAAAAAAAACGATTTTTAGCATTGGAAGACGTTTATACAAAACTATGCGAGTTTAATAGCACTAAAGAAGTGTGTATCCTCAAGGAAAATATTGAAGACGTATATTACATGGCTCTTGCATTACGTGCAAAAAACGTAAAAAATCCTTCAAGGGAACAGGCCAATGAGCCAAGAATTGATGCCAGTGGAATATCAAACTTAGGCAAAATAGAAATACCTGAGTTTCACGGAGACATAAATGTTTGGGCTCCATTTCATGATATGTTTAAGAGCCTTGTGCATGACTGCAACTATCTCTCTAATGTGGAGCAAATGTATCGATTGGTGACAGCACTAAAAGGTGAAGCTAAGAAACTAGTTCAACACCTGAAAGTGACGGATATAAACTATGTGGCGGCTTTTGAAATTCTCAAACAAAGATACGAGAATCGAAGACTGTTGTTTACCCATCAAGTCGACAAACTACTAGATCAACCAATGGTCAACAGCGAGTCATCCGCAAGTGTAAAGCAGCTATTGGACACAACAAACAGTTACATTTATGCGCTTAAAGGAATGGATGTGAAGATAACGGATGCTGAACCGTTTATTGCTCGCATTGTAATCAGAAAACTAGACAATGATGGTCTCCGGTATTATGAACAAAATGTTAAGAAAACAAAAGAAATTCAAAGTCTTGATGACGTTTTGAAATTTTTGGAGCAACAAGTTCAAGCCTTGGAAGCAGTTACGAAGCGCCAAGGATATAAGTACCAGAAAAAAGTGGGTGACAATACAAAAGTTTCCAACACACTTTACACGGCACAATAAGCGTGTCTTTACTGCAACATGAATGGCCATTTAACAAGTGTATGCAGAAAGTTTCTTACATTACCGCTTATAAAAATAAATTATGCTTTACATGCATTAACCACAAATTCGATAGAAAGTGTTCTAATAAAACTAAATGCGGTCTTTGCGGAAAAGGACACCATAGGCTGCTACATAAAGATGAGGAAAAAAACGAGGAACCAAAATCTAGTACATCAAAATCAATGATGATAAAAAAAACCAAACACAACTACAACAACACTGCTAGCTACCTCACAGGTAAAAGTTAGTGCAGCAAGTGGAGAATTAATTATGCTAAGAGCATTAATTGATCAGGGATCACAAATTACAGCACTTTCAGAAGAAGCTGCACAAATATTAGGACTTCCAAAAATTAAGTGCAAAACTAACATACAAGGACTTGGAAGTACAAAAGTAGCCACATCAAAGGCAATGGTGAAACTATTAACTCAACCACCTTTCTATAGTGACCAAGTTATAAGTACTGATGCGGTAGTTTTACCTTCAATTTCAGGACCACAACCTGATAAATCATTTAAAATTGATCTCAGTCAGTGGGACAACTACGTTCTAGCTGATCCAATGTATAATAAGTCAGATAGAGTTGATATCCTGATTGAAGGTGACGTATTTGCCGGTATTCTAGAAGAAGGGGTTTGCAAAAAGAATGGCTTAGTGGCTTAATCTACAAAATGGGGTTGGATTTTAACAGGAGTCTATAGTAATAACAGCAATAATAACAAATTATTGTCAGCCGTGACCAATCTGGAGAAGTTTTGGGAGCTTGAGGAGCTTCCAAATGTTGAAGAAAATTCTGAAGATAAACACTGCCTAGAAATATTAAAAAAAAAACTACAATGATTAACCAATATGGCAAAATTGTAGTAAAATTGCCAATTAGAGATTACATCAATTTGCGCCAATCCAGAAAACAAGCGTTAGCCAGGTTTCTATCATTAGAAAGAAGACTAGATCGTAACATAAAGCTAAAAAAGGACTACGTCAAATTTATGCAAGAATACTTAGAGCTGAGTCACATGACAGAGGTAAATAAGAGCCATAGTGGAAAGTACTACCTACCGCATCAACCGGTAATACGAAAAAACAGTCTAACAACAAAATTACGTGTAGTATTCGATGCGTCCACTAAAACATCAAACGGCAAAAGCTTAAACGATATAATGTTTACGGGCCCGAACTTCAAAAGGATATCTTTGACATCATCATAAAGTGGAGGTTGTGGAGATATGTAGTGACAGCGGATGTGGAAAAAAATGTACCGTCAAATTAAGATTGTAGAAGAAGATCAATCTTATCAACATGTGTTATGGAGAGAAGACAAAAATGATTCCATAACGGAATACAAATTAAATACTGTTACGTATGGCACGGCGTCTGCACCATTTCTTTCTGTAAGATTACTGTTCTACATAGCTGATAGCTGTAAGGCAGAGGATGTTCGCAACATAATAAAAGAAGACTTTTACATGGACGATTTGATGACTGGAGCAGATACAATTCAACAACAACAACAACAATACAAAAGAATTCAGCGTAAAATTGAATATCAGCTGAAGAAATTCGGGTTTAATTTAGGGAAGTGGTTATCAAACGATAAACAAGTGATCGCAGATGTTAAAAGTATTCAGAAAAATGCAGTCATTCAAATTGAGGATGACGAATCAGTGAAGACACTGGGCCTTCAATGGGATCGAGTAAAGGATGAATTTATGTTCAATATTAATTTTTTTCAAAACGATAAAATAACAAAAAGGCAAGCACTTTCAGATGTTGCCAGAATCCTTGATCCATTAGGCTGGTTGTCACCAGTTACATTAGTAGCAAAGCTTTTTATACAGAAATTGTGGTTACAACAATCAACATGGGATGAAGTGTTGTCTAGTGAGCTAAAAGAAGAATGGGACGAATTTACGAAAAATATAATAAGTCTTCAACAAATTATTATCCCAAGATGGATTAGATCGGAAAGCGATATGGAATTAGAGATGCACGGGTTCGCCGATGCTTCTGAAAAAGCGTATGCAGCAGTAGTATATATAAAGGTCAAGTCGTTTGTGACATTACTGACAGCTAAAAGCAAGGTCAATCCGATTAAGAATAGAAAAACTCTTCCAAAACTGGAGCTAGGCGCAGCACATCTTTTAGCGAAGCTATTGCGTAAAGTAGCAGACATCTTTAAACGCCAACAAAAAATATACGCTTGGAATGATTCAACGATTACATTGGGTTGGATTCAGAACAACAGAAATAAGGATAAATTCATAAGAAACAAAGTAAACGAAATCAACACGCTAGTGCCTACAGCATTATGGCAGCATGTTAGTAGCAAAGATAACCCAGCAGATATTGCGTATAGAGGACTACACGCCGACAAATTCAAGGACTATTTATTATGGTGGAATGGTCCCAATTGGCTGTCGGAACCAACAGAACATTGGCCAATACATCAAGAAGAACAGCGAATAATATCATGTTTCATGACAAACCCTGCAACAAAATTCAATTTTTTAAATGAACTTATAGGCAAGTATTCAAAGTTAAATAAGCTAATTAGGGTTGTGGCCTATGTTTTGCGATTCACGAACATAATCAAAGGCAAACGTAGTAATCAATAATACTCGACCGTTGCGTATTTTGAAGCGGCAGAAAAATTGACTATTTGTCACCTTCAGCAATATGAATTTAAAAATGAAATTATAAGTTTAAAGAAAGACCGCATAGTCAGCTCTACTAGTAAAATTTAAAGTCTATACCCATTTATAGACAGCAACATTCTTCGGGTGGACGGAAGGTTGAATAATTCATGTCTGCCTTACAACCAAAAACATGCAATAATTTTACAAAATTTACATTTGGCATCGTTGATAATAGATGATATACATACTTTAACACTTCATGGAGGCAATCGACTTGTAGAGGCAAACATAAAAAGAAAATATTGGATTGTAGGGGCAAAAGCAGCTGTGAAGAAACATATTAAAAATTGTACAAAATGCGTGCGCTATAGACAAGACTCAGCTAAACAGCTCATGGTGAACCTGCCCGAAGTACGTGTTACGCCATCTTCACCATTTATGAATACAGGTGTAGATTATGCAGGGCCAATTCAAATGAAATGTTCAAGAGGGAGAGGTTTAAAATTATTTAAAGGATATATTGCAGTGTTTGTCTGCATGGTAACTAAAGCAATTCATTTAGAAGCTGTCAGCGATCTAACCACTGATGCATTTTTGGCAGCGCTGAAAAGATTTTTTGCACGAAGAGGCCTTTGTAGTCATATATATTCGGATTATGGCACTAATTTCGTTGGCGCAAATAAAAAATGCAGAGTTCAAAAAAGCAATAAATCTATTATACCAATTTTAGCGTCACAAAAAATACAATGGCATTTCATTCCCCCCGCAGCCCCTTACTTTGGAGGGATTTGGGAAGTGGGTGTGAAATCTACAGACATTTAATTCGTTATATATTTATGATATAAAGTTCAAGTTCTCTGTGCTTAATTAAGAGCTCGGAAGAATGTATAATGAAAGGCTTAATAAAATGACCCGAATACCCCACGATTGTATCAGACCTCTGCACTTACAAACATAATGATTGTATTTAATAATAAGAGTTTTTTTATTTTTTTTATTTAATGATTCATTATAAAAGAATTCTATTAAAATCCGATTATTTGAAAGAAAACAAACATTTTAATTTTATTTACAGAATGAAATGCTTTTCGTGACTTGCCACTGCCTAGTCAGCCAGTTTTTTTTTTTTTTAACAATTCCTGCACTAATCGAATATGTAATAAATAATATGATTTAAAATAAATTTCCTTTCTTTATTTATTAATACAACAAAAACTGCTAACTTATGTCATTAATCATTTAACACTTGCATCGATTAAATAATAATTTCAAAAGTCCTGCAAACTTTTTGAATTATGTCCACTGTTTGAAAAAAAAAGGAAAGTCTTTAGTGTATTAAAAAATTAAGCTATTTTTAACCATAATTTCGCTATAAATATACTTTAATAATAAATATTCACTTTAAATCAGTCAACTTTTGTATTTTTGGGTCAATTACTTGAGCAAAAAAAAAAAATAAATAAATATTCAATACGCGTGTCGTGTGTTCAGATGTGTGACTTAAAAGAAATCGTATTTAACTGTGCGAAAGCAAAAAAAAAAAAAAACAAAATCACATTCATATCCATGTGACAGTTATGACGTTTTATTTAATAATAAAAATATTTCTGCCACTAACAATTTAAAATATCATCTAAAAAGAATAATTGGAGATACAAGGCTGACTTTTGAAGAAATGTGTACGCTGCTGACGCAAATAGAAGTAGTTCTGAATTCCAGACCTCTGGTAGAAGTGGATAGTCAGAGTAGCGATATTATAGATACATTGTCACCAGGTCATTTTCTGATTGGTTGACCCCTAGTCGACTCTCCGGAGCACATTGATGAGTCTAAGATAAGTTCACTTAATAGATGGAAGCTTATCCAAAAATACAAAAAAAAGATTTTTGGAATCGGTGGAAGGAGGAATACCGGGTGACATTGCAACAAAGAGCAAAGTGGAGGCAGCCTAGAGAGAACTTAAAGAAAGGTTCAGTGGTACTGGTAAAGGATGAACCAACTTACTCTGCGAAGTGTCCTTTGGGAAGGGTGACAGAGGTACATGAAGGTGAAGATGGCATGGTAAGAGTTGTGACTGTAAAACTTCCAAACAGCATACTCAAGCGTCCAATACATAAAGTATGCGCATTGCCGGTGTCAGATAAGCATGACGGTGAAGAAAATGGTTCTTCAGTTACAAGTTTTTGTACATAAAGAAAGCAACTAAAAGAAAATAAGATGTTAAGAATGTTAGGGTTCCTGCTATTGCTGGTTGTGATAATGAAGCAAGTAAAGACTGCGCCGTTAGAAGCCAATAAACCATTTTAAGGAGATTTCTTCAAATACAGCATTATATCTAGACAACATAGGCCAAATAAATATGATCAATTCGAAATGGAGCTTAGTAGTATATTTCGATCTTTCAACATATCAAAAAGAGATGGAACGTATACAGACGTTGTTGAAAAAGGTCAAAAAGGAGTGTCCAAATCTTGGATATTACAAAGAAGCATGTGAAATGGTAATTTCAACAATGGATAGAAGAATCAATTTACTTAATGAAAATAACGATCTTTTATTAACCAAATCCCGAGAGAAAAGAGCTCCCTTCGAATTTGTGGGGTCTTTGTATCACATGCTTTTCGGTATGATGGATGCTGATGACCGAGATAAAATGGAGGAGAATATGAGAAATGTGTTTGAAAATCAACAGGAATTGAACAACTTAATCCAAAAACAAACGTCCATTGTAGACTCAACTGAAAAAGACTACAGACGATGTTAACGCGAACTTCAATGAAATGTATAACCAGCTGAAGCTGTTCAACGAAGAAGTTCAAAGTACTAGAAACACCGAGCGTCTGATTATATTATTCCAAGTTATGTCCACACAATTAAACCTAATGATTGATGACTGCAGCAGGATTCAATCCTCAATTATAAACTTATTGATAGATATTAATCACGGGCATGTGAATCTTGATTTATTGAAGCCATCACAGCTCCATAAACAACTGTCAGAAATCAAAAAGATGTTGCCAAATAATTTAGTTCTTCCTGGAGAAGCTACGGAAACAGAGCTGAAAGAGGTCAACCATTCAATGACTTCTAAAGGGATCATAATGGAGTCACGGTTAGTAATTCAGTTGGAGATACCTTTATTGTATGAGCACAGTTCTGAAGTTTACGAAATAATAAAGCTGCCAGTTGGTAATAAGATCCACACGATGATGCCAAGAATTGGAAATGAATTGATTGCATACAAATTTGCTTCTAACATGTACTTTTTGATGTCGCTAGTGCAATTGAACGCATGTGAGAAGAATTTACAAGGTCAGTTTAATTGTATTGGTAATATGTCATGGAAGACAGCAACTGAACGCTCTTGTGAAGTGTCAGCCTTAAAACAATCTAGGCACCCTGATTGCGAATTCGAGGAAATTTCAACTACAAGCTTTTGGAAGCAAACATCCACTGAAAATCATTGGATATTCGCCGTGTTTAGCAACTTTATGATTACAGTGGATTGTGGTCAGGGAAAGCGCAGCTGGACAACTTTACCTTTTAAAGGAATTTTGACGTTATCACCAGGATGTATTGCAACATATGAAGGAGTGACGTCAACAGCCTCACAACGATTTACTTCACGTATGCAGTCACCTATCCAGACATCGTCATGGGCTCTAGAACTTCCGCAAGTAGAAGCAAGGCTGGTGAAACCTTTAGACGTGACAATTATCAACAACACAAAGGAGATGAACTATTTGAAAAATGCAGTCGAAAAAATGAAGACATCCCACGTTGAATTAAAAAGAATTCAACTACATACTGTATCAGGACACGCATCTTTGATATTAATTATAATTGTTATTCTAATATTGTTTTGTATGTATATTAAATATCAGTGTTGCCGCAGTAATAATACTATAGTAAAATTAGATTTCTCGGCTCCAGCTCCTCTGGAGGCCCGGCAGAATGTTCAGAATTGAACATGTTTATTATTAAAAGATAATATTCATTAGTTCTAAGAATAAAAGATAAAAAAGGTCATTAGAGTAAGAGACAATTTAGTTTCCATATGTATGTAATTCCGTGTAATTGGTTATTTTGACAAACACTAAAACAGATTGTTCAGAATTGAACATGTTTATTATTAAAAGATAATATTCATTAGTTCTAAGAATAAAAGATAAAAAAGGTCATTAGAGTAAGAGATAATTTAGTTTCCATATGTATGTAATTCCGTGTAATTGGTTATTTTGACAAACACTAACACAGATAATGAAACCTTTTGTTTTTATCACTAAAATACGCATGTGCCTAAACATGATCATAAAACACTTAACGAGTAATAAATTAATGGTCGCTAATGTGTGCATGTGTACAATCGTAGCTTATCAGTTCTAGTTAGGTTTAAGGTTTTCAATGTTAGTACTTAGGAAGAATTTTGTAAATAAAATTCAGTATCCTACAAGTACTCAAGCGGGTAGTTATGCTCGTATGTTTTATTAATTTAACAGTCAGTGACATAAGCTTAAATAATAAACAACAGATGACACTGATATATGTAAACTTTTAGGTAACTGTTAATTTGTTTGTTATGTTGTGAAAAATTGTTTTATTATATTTGTATTTATTGTCTTAGTTTAACATTCCCTGAAGATGACCAACAAAGTTGGTCGAAATATTGGATAATAAATTATTTAAAAAACAAAGAAAAGAGTTTTTTGTAATTTATTAAATTTGAGGACCATAAAAAAGCCGAAGCATAATTAAAACAAATAATATTTTACTTTCACAATAAAAATTACAATTGACATAACTTAAATCAATTCATTTCAAATGGATTGCAACTGTCTCTAATTTTGAACTTTTCAACCCTTTCCTCTGTATTTCTCATGTTATTCTCCTCTCTCACCAACAAAAATGCATCTGCTATAGACTCCATTCCTCCTCGAAATTTAAAAAAATAATTGCAAACGCACTGAATTACAAACAATTTTTTTTATAAG
Organism: Gymnosoma rotundatum; assembly: GCA_916610165.2. Classification (NCBI taxonomy): domain Eukaryota; kingdom Metazoa; phylum Arthropoda; class Insecta; order Diptera; family Tachinidae; genus Gymnosoma; species Gymnosoma rotundatum. The sequence goes on from OU744337.1 coordinate 55,209,527, forward strand.
TTTTGTTTTTTGTCTTTCCATATTTAATCACAACACTATTAAGTTTTTTTAATCACATACCTTTATCTTCATAAGATTCTTTGCACTGTAATATATTTATGAACAGCTAATTTTTATTTTGAAGACTGTATCCCGGGCTATTTTTGGTCAGATTTGTTGTCGATGAGAATAAAAAACTGATTCCATTTTTTCCCCAACGTCTCGTCGGTTTTTTTCCGACTTCTTCAGGGGAGTATTTTTATTATTTATTATTAACTTGTTTTAGTTTACATTATTGAATAAATGAATAGGTGATGAAACATAATTTGAAAAATTAATGTGTAATAATAATAATAAATTATGGATAGCACGACACAAAAAAATATGTATATAAATTAGTCAACGAAAAAATAATAGTATCACAGAAAAAAATTTTTTAATCAAACAAATATCACTAAAGTTTAGTTTTAAATTATTACTACGGAAAACCTCAATGTTTTTATTTTATTTAATAATTTGTTTATTAAATTTTATCAAGAATTTATTTTTTATTAGGAATACATACAACTTTTTGTATTAAATTTGACATTTGTTTACGAAAATGATAACAAACTTGCTTATTTTTCTATTTCATTTCCACATTCCACAGTGATGCTATTAATTGTGTAAACATTGTTGTCTTCTACCTTTTCATTCGATTCCGTTTTTCTTCAGAATACCACTTTACGATCGCAATGGAGCTGAATGCGGAGACTTTATCGAAACGCAGAATAGGGGTGAATAATAAATATGTGCACCATGTACAGTAAAACTCTGATATTCCGGAAGTGACTTGAGTAACTACTATGTAAGCTCACTATCCGGACGAGAAATAAAACGTCAATACAATACTAACTATATAAATTTGAGTATATTTACAAATTCAGATCTTGCGTTTCTGATAGACACAGGCGCCGACTTCTCCTTATGCAAGATATATACTTTGAATGTTCATATTGTTTCACATTGTTGACAAAAAATTTTTCAATACCAACAGATGGCATTTTAGGAAGAGATTTCTTTACGAAATATTTGTGCAAAATTGATTATTGAACATTTACAATATCAGTTACTTTTAAAATTGAAGAAATTATAATACCTATGAGGTCATGGCTAAACAAGGGTAATAGCATAATGGTAGAAAAACAATCAGAGGTAATCCATCCAATTCGTATGGATATAGAAGAAGATAGCTGTGATGCTTTTATGTTGAAATAAAATAATACATCCATGTGCCGTTGATAATGATTCTTTCCCATGAAAGTACGGTAAAATAGAAGAATTTATGTTTTTGTTACTTTCTTGCCAGCCTGTGTTTTAGAGTTGAATAATTTCCTGTAAGATAACGTCATTTTTGGTAGCATTACCAATCATTGGAAACGATATTGGCAGATTCGATACTGCTTTATTTTAGTCTGTATGGATGTCTTCTTCGAGTAACACGGAAGCGACTATGTATAATCGGATGGTTTGTGTTCGTATACTTGATTTCGAAGTTATAGTTGAACAGTATTAAAACGTTATAAACGATTTGCTGTGTAAACAAGTACTCCTTTCTTTGAACCGAAAATTGTGAGCAATGGTTTGTAATCAGTGTGCAGCGTAAACTTGCGCCCGAAAAGCATCCTATGGAAACGTTTTACTGCAAAAATTAGTGTTAAACCTTTCTTCTCTATTTGGCTGTAATTTCGTTCAGCAGGTGTAAGGGATCTTGATATGTGGTAAATTGCTTTCATGCTATTGTCAGGAAACTTAAGATATAGTACTGCACCTAGACCATGAGAAGTCACGTCTGCAGCAACATTTATCGGTAATTCTGAATTATGGTAAGTAAATCTAAAGTTAGAATTTGTTTAAATTTTCCGATGCTGCTTCGCATTCTGAAGTCCAATAAAATTTATTTTCTTTCAAGGGGTTTACGGAGATTTCGTAGATTTTTAATAAATTTGCCGTAGTAGTTAATTGAACCAAGTAAAGAACGTACTTCAGATATGTTTTGTAGAGTTTTTAACTTTTTAACGGCTGCGATTTTTGCTAGTTCCGGTCGAATGCCAATTTTGTTAATAATCTGTCGGAACCCGAAACTTTGAATTTTTCCTAAAAGAAAATTGAGGTTAGTTTTGTGTTCTGATATTTCCTTACTCGCAAGCATAATGTCATCTATATATGCTTTAGGACTATCTATGCCTGATAATGCATCCGTAATTTTTTGGAAAGCTCCTGGAGCTGATTTAATGCCAGGTGTAAGCCTGTTAAATTTAAATAAATCCCTGTGAATATTTATTTTTAATATTTTAATATTTTTAATATTTTAATATTTTTAATAGTTTCTTGCTGTCGTCATCTACTTCAACTTGAAGGTAAGCGTTCGATAAATCTAGATGGCTAAAGATAATGCATTTATTGCAGTCACAAAAAATTTTGGTTCTAATTTGATTTAAGACCAGTAAAGTTATCCACGCAAATAAGAATTTTGTCATTTCGTCGACTAATCAATATTGGAGCAGCGTATTCCGATGTATTTACGGGTGAAATTGTTCCTGCATTTTCCAGTCTCTGTAGTTCTGCTTCAATCTCTTGCCTTGCCGCATAAGGAACTGGACTTTTAGGAACTAAAAATTTCCTTGTATTTGGTAGCAGTTGTATATGTACTCATGTTTTAGTACATAGTCCCAGCTGGCTGTTATCAAAAACGTCTTTTTAGGGTTCTTTTAGCGAAGTTATGTTGCCATCGAATGTTAGATGTTGGCACCAATGAGAAACAGGTTGATTCCAGAGGTTAAAAGACTGTGTCCAGTCTATAACCATAATATTTAGATGGTTTATGTCCGTGATAGGAGATTAAGTTTGTTTTTGTTGGCGTCTCTCGCGCTGTCCTTTGTTGCATAGACTTTTGGTTTGCAAATGGCTTCCCATGTTTTGAGATATATTATGGAAATATTCGAAGCCGTATCTATTTGTAAACGAATAGATTTTTTGTTAATTGTAACTGTTGTGTGCTTACGTAGTTTTTGAACATGAAAGCTTTTTGTTGAAAATACTGCGTTTGTGTGAAGTTTAATCTTTTTCTTGAAGTTGCTTTTGTTACCATTTTGAGGTGTTGTCATTTTGTTGATAATTTTAGAGCTGGAACAGTTTTTGTCTTTATGTCCAATTTTGTTACATTTGTGTTTAACATATGGACACAATTTTACATATTGCAATCCGCCGCAGAACCAGCATGGTGTTCTTGAAAGTTTATGACTTTGCTTGTTGGGGTTGCTTAATTTGTTGACTTTAGTCCCAATATAAAATTTAAACATTTAAATTGATCTATTTTTAGATCCGCCATTTTTAGTAATTTCCTTTAGATGTTAACTCGGCTAGCGTATACTTAAAAATCTTCATTGTCTGCTTTCAAAAGTTATAAAAATTTGTAACGTTGTGAAACTTGAGTTTCAGACTTGCCAAAAAGTTTGGTTAGTTTGTCAACGGTGTTTTTAAGACTCATGTCCTCAGGTTTAATTGGCAAGATGTAGTTTGAAAATCGTTCATGAACTTGATTTGACATCTTGCGCAAAAGTAGGGCTACCTTGTCATGGTCTTCCAGACTGTTCGCTTCTTTTTCAAAAACGTGTACATACTTGCTATACCAGGCTTGGAAGATAAGACCACTTTCTGGCTCATAAACGCAGTAGGCCATGGAGTGAGCCAATGATTCCATTAATGCGGCTTTTGAGCGTTGGGCGTTCGCAGCGTGTTTGCGAAGACGTTGCTTGGACTTTCAGCAGTTGTGTCATTTGTTGAAGTGTTTGCCGGTGCATCGCATTTTGCTGATCTTCTAAGTGGTCTTCGAAGTTTGTCGTCAGACATTTTTAGAAAAACCAAAAACATTTCCTTTAAGTATAAAAACTTCAAAAACAACATGAGAGTTATTTAAGAAGTCAATACAACAAAAATTACCAACAAACAAACCACGTTTTTATTTTTGCTTACATTCCCTTCTGCGTTAGGTTGGTTATATGCCAACTCTTAATGCAGACGTAAGGCGTATTAAAAATAAAAACAACACAGTTATTTTTTAATTTCTCAAGAGAAAGAAAAAAACAACAGTGGTGCCAACAGTTTGCACAAGCAATTGCATATAAATTTTATTTTAAAAATTATTTTGGGAATTTTTATAATATTATTTATTATATTATGCTAATATCCCATAACATTTTTAAATAAAAATGCAATTTATTCGTTCGTTGGAAAAGCAGGTATCTATACGTATTTCGCCGGTTGCTTAAGCCAGCTCATCAGGAAACCTTTATCTAAATTTTTAGAAAAACCAAAAACATTTCCTTTAAGTATAAAAACTTCAAAAACAACATGAGAGTTATTTAAGAAGCCAATACAGAAGTGTTAGGGCTTTAACAAAAATTACCAACAAACAAACCACGTTTTTATTTTTGCTTACATTCCCTTCTGCGTTAGGTTGGTTATATGCCAACTCTTAATGCAGACGTAAGGCGTATTAAAAATAAAAACAACACAGTTATATTTTAATTTCTCAAGAGAAAGAACAGTTTGCACAAGCAATTGCATATAAATTTTATTTTAAAAATTATTTTGGGAATTTTTATAATATTATTTATTATTTCCAACCAACGAATAAATTGCATTTTTATTTAAAAATGTTATGGGATATTAGCATAATATAATAAATAATATAAAAATTCCCAAAATAATTTTTAAAATAAAATTTATATGCAATTGCTTGTGCAAACTGTTGGCATCACTGTTGTTTTTTTCTTTCTCTTGAGAAATTAAAAAATAACTGTGTTGTTTTTATTTTTAATACGCCTTACGTCTGCATTAAGAGTTGGCATATAACCAACCTAACGCAGAAGGGAATATAAGCAAAAACAAAAACGTGGTTTGTTTGTTGGTAATTTTTGTTAAAGCCCTAACACTTTTGTATTGGCTTCTTAAATAACTCTCATGTTGTTTTTGAATTTTTATACTTAAAGGAAATGTTTTTGGTTTTTCTAAAAATTTGAATAAAGGTTTCCTGATGAGCTGGCTTAAACAACCGGCGAAATACGTATAGATACCTGCTTTTCCAACAAACGAATAAAATGCATTTTTATTTAAAAATGTTATGGGATATTAGCATAATATAATAAATAATATTATAAAAATTCCCAAAATAATTTTTAAAATAACATTTTTAGTTTTGTTAAAAAAAACAGTATATTTTTTACAATCCTCCTCGTCGTTAATTTTTTTTGTGCTTTATGTTCAAATAAAGGACGACTTAAAGCTAAATGTTAATTTTGTTTTACTATAAGATAATCAGAACGATTTTTCTGAAGAAGATTAACGGCAAACTAGCGTGTGTAACAATGTTAAAACTAGCGTTGTATTTTTGGGGTGATGTCGCACCTACTAGTAGATGTCGCAAATAAGGTTTATCCCTAACAATAGCATTATTCTCAATGAAGAAATTGAACCAGGCATTTTTATCAGTAAAGCCATAGAAATGGAATATGTCATCTAAGAATATTGATTACGAGGAATAATGATGTTAAAAATTAAAACTTACACTATTATTACAAAATCAATTAGAGATAGGAAAAATAATTTTGATGATAAGGATTTCAAATATTATTGAATACTTTGAAAATTGACATTAACGACTACAAAGCAAAATCAGATTTAATACAGATTTTCAAGGATTGTAGTAATATTTTGTATTCAGAAGAAGATACATTAATTTCAAATAATTTTTACTTACAGAATTTAGAAGTTTCTGAAAACAAACAAGTATTCATTTAAAACTACAGACTACCACACGCACAATCTGAGGAGATAAGTAAACATGTACAACAGTTATCAGATGCTCATATCATCGAAACGTCAGATAGTGCTTATAACTCACCTTTGTTGGTAGTACCAAAAAAGGCTGGGAAGGAAAAATAGAGACTAGTAGTAGATTTAAGACAGTTAAATAAAAGATAATGAAACTTAACTGCATTTTCAACGAATAACGGTCATAATCAGTTTAAAAATATCTTCTAACAGCTTCCAAAGAATGCTAACTATAGCATTTAGTGGACTAAATTCCAAAGCATTTTATGCGTTAAGGATATTATTGTATTTGGTTGTAGTCTTAAGCACCATAATGATAACCTTAGGAGTACGTTTGAACGTTTATCAAGGCACAATTTGAAGTTAAATAAATCAAAATGTGTAGTTTTGACATTAGAATTAATTTATCTGGGACATCAAATAACACAGGAAGAAATTCATAAACACAATTCCGAAAGATAAAGATGAAATTAAAAGATCGTAGCCTTTTGTTACAGACGTTTTATAATAGATTTTGGGCAAATTACAAAATGTATCGATGACCAGATAAAAAAAGATATGAGTATGAGTGGATGGAAGAATGTCAAAAAGCTTTTGAATTATGAATTCTTATAAACACTAATATAATATTGGAAATTAATTTACTAAACTATTAACATAAGCTATTAACACCATTTACTATTAAGATTTCATTTATTTATTTTTAAACATAAATTTTATCTCGAGGGTGTAGTGTACCTATCACATTGAAGCACAATATATTCGTTTAATAATAATTCTTTTCAATTTTTTTACTTTTCACTGAATAAATAAGAATGCATTTGATACACCAAAATTTCGATACATTAACACGTTGACTGCCACGCGTGTTTACAACAAAATCCCCGTCAGGCCACCCGTGCCACTGTAAGATGCGTGCTCTGCTACCGCATGTCTGTTTACATTTCTTTCGGTACTCTCACCCCGATATCTATTACGATCCTCATTTATCACGTTATTACTCTGCACGAGCAGTTGTAATCTTTGCCGTGTACTGAGTAGTACAACTAATATCTCTGCCCAACTAATATCTCAACCGCAACTTTGCAGTGAATGCTTCAATATTTTGCACTGTAAATAATTTTGTTAATAAACGATTTTTAAAAAAATTCAAAAGTATTATTATCTCCTGTCATATATTTATCTAAATATGTTCGGAAATCCTTTGGAAGGAGTCACCCGACGTGGCCTGATGAGAACTCTTGCTGTCACCCGAATACGGGTGACGTGGCCTGATGAGAACTTTTGCTGTCACCCGAATACGGGTGACACGGCAGTTAACGTGTTAAAAAAAGAACAAAAACTGTAACAACAAATTTTACTTTTCTTTTGATCTCTTTTTTGTAATTAGAACATTTAAAACACTTAAAGTAGACTACACAAATTTACAAACAATGTTCAATAACTTACTCTGCAATTTAAAACTCTTACACAATTAAAAGAAAAAAAAAAACGATTAAAGTAAAAGTAACAAAATAATATTACTTGACACTCAACATTAAGAAAATCAAATTAAATGAAAATTTGTACTAAAGTGCCCTAAATATCAAAACATATTGTAATTTGTAAGAATGTTGAACATGTGGTTGAATTATAATTTTAAGTATAAATACTACTGTAATTTATTAAAATAAATTTATTAAATAAATGAATTAATTAATAAAACAATATTTGTTCTCACGTTCTAGCCGAGCATCTAGTAGTGCTTAGAAGAAATAAAACGTGTTGCAGCCAAGGTGCAACATTAAAAAATCCTTGACAATCACCAAATTCATTTTATACAAACATTCCGAAATTTATCAAACATTATTTGTCTGTAAAACATTATAATAGGACGAACTTGGGCAACCATTTTATCGACGAACTGGCAAAGAAGGGGACAATGCTTGACTAGGATGCCATTGACACTTTCTGTGGCATACCCCTCTCTGCTTGCAGACAACGTATCGACGCTGCTCTCTGCAAGCTGGCCCAGATCAGATGGTCTTACGAGTCGACATGTTCGACCGCTAGATGAATCTGGCCCTATTTGGATCGGGGCAGGGCTGCTGCGCTACTGCAGTTACCGAGGGGTCGATTGCGTGACTTCGGGCCCATGCTATGATTTCTGCAAAAGTTGCCAGGACGAGGAGGAGGAGACGGTGGAACATATCCTCTGTCTGTACCCCGTACTGTGGTATATACGGCTGAGATACCTCGATCAGCGGTACTGGGTTCAGGTAGGATCAGTTCGATCATACTTATATGTAATTTGCTGTCCTAGAGTTGCATAGTCAGTAGTAACCAATCGTTACTGTTTACTTTAATACTCATTATGAATCCAGCCGGCTCTCGTATCTTTGGTTGCTGATCGGTAGACCGGCTGAGGGCATCTATGTACATGAGCAACACGTGAGTCAGCCCAATGGATGAACTCAGAATATCTAAAATTTTCATGATCCAAGACGCTATTTTCGATACAAGCTCCTTATCGGAATTTTGTTTTGTTATAGCAGCACAGTCAGTTAAAACACGATCCAGCGTGTTCACCACTGCTAGCACCTCCAGATCATAGCTGTGATATCTGTTTCTGTACAATGGAACTTTAATAAAAAAACAGGCTGCCATCTATCACCATCAACGGATTGTAGCAGTACTCCTGCGAGTCCAGCACTACTGGCGTCGGTGTGCACTTTATGGTTTGCATTTAGGTTATAAATCGCTAAGACAGTAATGATACTGAGTATTTTGACGAGTTTTTTAAACGATTTCTGTTGTTTCGGACCCCACTGGAATTTTAACTCTTCCGTTTTTTTGAGCTGGGCAGTTAAAGGTCGTGAGATAGCAGAATATTTCTCAACAAATTTTCTGAAAAACCCCGTAAGTCCTAAGAACCGGCAAGCATCTGAGACGTTGGTTTGGTTTTTGAAATTTTTAATAGCGCTTACCTAATTGTCGCAAGGGCTGATACTATTCTTGCCTATCTTGGTACCAAGATATAAAACTTCTTCGACAAGAAAATTACATTTGTCCATACGGAGTTTGAGGCCAGTTTGCTCTAGCACGTGCAGAAATCGGTCCAGTCGATCGAGACCCTTTTCTATTGTTTTATTCGGAATGATAACATCATCAAGACAAACGAGTACCTCGCCAGGTCCCATACACTTTGCAACTTAGTTTATCACTGCCTGAAAAACAGCAGGAGCATTAACGAGCCCAAAAGACATCCTACTAAATTCATAGTTATAAAGGCGATATTTCCAGCGAGTTGGGCAAACTGCTCTTCTATTATTGGCATTATGGTATTGTTTATTATGGTATCTTCCCAGTAATGCGGTGTAATTGATGGTAGTCTACACAAAGTCGATGTTCCCGATTTCGTTTGTCAACTAGAACAATCCCAGATGCGTAGATCGTTGATGAGATTATATTCGGCTATGCCAAATTTTATACACCTTTCACCATCTATGTAAATCTAGTTTAGTGAAATAACTCCAATCAAAAGAGCTAGTATTGGGGTGACCGGGATTTAACAAATAAAAAAAAATTTGGTACTGCATATATATAATTATACCTGAAATGCCATCGGCTTTAATGGGTTATGGTATAAACAGAACTGGGTGGTCGAACGACGATTTTCGCACAGCACTACGAAATCGTCATTCAGCCATCTTTGCGTAGATTCGTCGATTCAAACTAAATTATGACGACAAAATTATTTATAACTTAATTTGAAAATATGTTTTTTTTTTACATATGCCACTTGCTAGAGTGACCGTGTATTTAAAAAAGAAACATTAACTTTTATTTGGTTTTTATTTTTTCTTCAGTTTTTGTATAGCCAGTAAAAAAAATGTAGAATTATGATAGTAGAGAATAGTTCTTGCTAGTGCAGGTGAATATTTCGCTGTGAACAAACGATTATTATTTATATAACGATTCTGTACAGAAATAAATATTTCAAGAAAACTTTATGAAAGTATTAAAATTTCTCATATTTCATTTCATCTAAATTGTAGTTACAATTGATAACTACTTTGTAGATGCATACGAAGAATACTGATAAAGGTTGTAGCGATCCAGAAAGTGCATTTGATTCTGCTTGTATCTCAGTTTCAGAAATAAAAAATAGTATATTTTTTATATATGGGCTAAAGATGGGAAGATAAGAAATTTTTAATTAAAATTAAATAAGACACTTTATAAAATAAACAGAAAACCCGTCCCTCTACACAGAAATATTCGTCGTTCGTCGACATAAAAAAATAGAAGGAAACCTATCGCAGAGTTCGTTACTCACGAAGAATTTTGTCGACGCATTGATTGTGCGCATTTTCATATACACAAATGTATTTTATTTTTTTCGACGAATATTCGCAACGTAAATTTTTTTTATATTTATTATAACTATCATTAATACATTTAAAATACTTACAATAATTACGTTTTTTGAGATCTTACTTAATTAAGTATTGCAACAAATATGAACTTAATTTATTGTGTACAAATATCTTAAAGCTAGTATTTACATTAACGCAGTGTTAGGAAAAAAAAGATAGGGAAAAACCTAGTAAAGATTTAAAGAAATTCTGAATTAATCTTTCTGTCCGCTTCATTGCTGAAGTTGAAGAAAAAAATTAATATTACAAATTCCTTATTATATCATTATTTGAAGCTCTATTTCGAACTTCAAATCTTTGTGTTAAATTAGATATTACTGATTTAAGCAAATCTTTTTGAAAATTTTGATGCAGTCTACTTGTTGGGTAAATTAAAAATGATTTTTAAATTTTTATTCTGGATTATTTCTTTAGATAGGTCTTGGCACATCTATTTGACAAAATTTGACACCCATATACTAAAATAGGCAGTATGCACATTTTATACAGTAAGATTTTGTTTTTATAATTCAAAGTTGATTTCCGATTTAATAATGGAAAAGGGCTCTTCCACATTTAATTGCCTTTTCACAGGTTCTTAGAACATGATGTCTGAAAGTCAGTTTTTTATCTAACTCAATTCCAAGATATTTAATGGTATCAAGGAGAGGATTTCAACTCCTTCTACAGATAGTGATATTGAGAGTATTCTTTTCGGTGATTTATTGAAGGGAAATATTATTGTTTGAGTAAATTTTTTATTGCCTTTTATTGCTTTCGTCAACATCCAAAATTTTTTATACCTGTTGGCAGCTTTTGTATATATTGATGCCATCTGTTATTTCTGTCATTGTTTATGTTCAAATTTATTAGTGTGGTCAGCTGTTTTAATAAAGTAAATATGTTTCTCTCTGAGTAATTATTTGAACGTTGAAGTTTTTACCTAAATTTATTTCTTTGCGAAATAAAAAATAAAGTTTGACTGGAAAGTTTTCTATGCTAGAGTTGTGAATTACCAAGTGGACTTTGTTTAGATGCTTCTTGTACCACGTAAGTAATTTTTGAAAGTGTTTCTTCCACATTTGAGTTCGATAATTCAGTTCCTTGGAAATTATTTCTTCTAAACTCATTATCTATCCATTTTCCTATTTCTTTGCAATTAGATTTATGATATAGTGGAATTTTAATGGAGTTTTCTGTTAAAGAACTAAATATTGTGCAAGTCACTGGTGTATGATCTGAGTTAAGAATTTCTGGGTGTGTTTCCAGTTGTGAAAAATCTAAGTTGGATTTGGTGAGAAGAAGATCAACAACAGATGGACGTGTCGGATTTGACGACTGACCGAAACGAGTGAATGAATTTGGAGAATATATATAGTAACGAGAGCAACGTAAAATTTCTCATTCATCCTAAATGTGTTTTCAGCATTAAGCATTTTTTAAAAAATTTTAGTTCTCTTCATAACTACTTGCTTTATGTGAAAAACAAATACAACCCTTTGATATAAACGTATTGGAATATTGGAAACAAAATGGTCAACACAATTCAAAATTAAGCCAGCTTTCGAAGTGGTACTTGCTGTACCTGCAACACACGTATCTGTAGATCGTGCATTTAGTGCACTTGCTAGAGTTTTGACCAAGTTACAATCTAAGTTATTAAAAAAGTCCATTTGTAAAATATTAATAACAAAATTTAACTTTAACATGCTCGACTGCTTAAACCTTAAAATAGAAAACAGTGAGTACGAGTAACAAGAGTTCATTTTTGTCACAAACTGAGAAATTCATATACATATTTTGATTGTAAACTAACCTGTTTTCATTTTACTTTTATTAATATCGTATAACTATTAATAACTTATTACAATGAATAAATTATTATGTGAATATAAACAATTTTTTTCAACTAAATAAAGCCATTGTTTTCATTTGCATTTAAGATGTTTTTCCAATCGCTAATGGATAATTTGCCTACAATTTGTCTATTGTACAAGTACTTTTTTGCCGTCCGTACACGACCTTAATTTATTTTGCTTGTACGTTTTTTTCGTAGAAGAAATTATTTTCATTTTTTCATGTACATTTGTTCCGTACACGTACTAAAAATAAAGTACACTTAAACTTCTCCGTCTTTCATATACGTTTTTATCCGTACACGTTCATAAGGAATAGCTACAGTCGTACATTCATGTACGTGTACGCAAATAAATATTTTAATAAAACACATTCATGAATGTGTACGGAAATTTTCAAAATTTACAGACACACATAATTGTCATGAAAAGAAAAATGTGATGGGGTTGGTTTAAGTTGTGTGTCTTCCACTTATGTACGAAAATTTTGTACAGTGTGTGTACTTTTATGAACTCTGTTATTTTGTTTACGTTTGGTGTCTGTTATTGTAAGATATCTTTACTAACATTTCAATCAGCTGTACTATGTGTAGTGCGTTGACATTTGGAACAACGTTCTCTTCTCTGCGGCTCGAGACATTTTATGGATAAGTGCCCGTAAGTTAAACAATTAAAACATTTTACCTTAGTTGCTGTTGTACTGCTGTCTATTTTCCTTAAGAATCTAGTTTGCTCGAGTATTGTCCGTTTGACAGCGTTGATTTTTGTTTAATAATTGTTACTGCTATGGAAATATAGCTGTAAGTGTAATGGATGTATATGTCGCGATATAATTTATGGCAATTAAATAATCGTTTGAGATTTTACGTTTTAAATCATTATCGTTAATGCCATTAACGATATGCCTAGATATGGTATGTTGCCGGATTAAATACTGGAAGTATTGTTATCATTTCCCTTACATTTTTTTCTATAAACTGATTAATTTTATAAGCAGGTTTATAACTGATTTATAATTTTTACAGGAAAACTATAAGCAAGATAAAAAACGGAAGTCTACACTTTTATGTCCGCTAAAATTAGAAGTAAACACATACAATAAGAATCTTAAATATGCCCAATAAGATGTTATTTTCAATTATGGTACGGGAGTATCAATTTATCCGGTTGTCGGTGATTATAGTATATTATTTTGAAAACTAATGCTAATATATTACCCCTTTTTACATTCTTGGTTTATATTTAATGTTTCTCTGCTTTAATATCGTTTTAATTTTTTTTACTTTTACTGGTGTGTTCTTGTTATTTCTGGATATAAGTATACATTTAGATTTAGACGGATTTATACACAATCCATTAAATGATGCCCAGCGTGAAATTCTACTGAGATTATTCTTGATGGAATCAATACAAAAACTAACACTGTCAATTTTGGAGCTCAAGTACAGCTGTACATCGTCAGCATACATTGGTATTTAACAATGATTTAGTTCCTCAGGAAGCTCACTAATGTACAACGAAAACAGCAGCGGGCCCAATATAAAGCCTTGAGGAACTCCTCTATCGACTTTAAGAGAATCAGATACTAACCCATTTAGAAAAACAGTTTGATTCCGATTGAAAAGATAGGATGAAATGAGCTTACTTGCTGTAGAGAAAAAATTAAACTTTTGGAGTTTAGTTAATAATATAGGATGTTCTACGGTATCAAAAGCTTTACTATGATCTAACAAAACAAGAAAAGATATCAAATCATATCATTGTCGAGTTTAGACCTTAGTTCCCCCACCACATCAATTAAAACAGTAATACAGCTTCTTCCCTGTCTAAATCCAGATTGAAAATCAGTTAAAAGTTTTTTTTTTTTCTAAATATTCACAAATTTGAGTTTTCATGATATTTTTCAACGCTTTAGACAAGAATGGAATGGTCTAAAATCATTGTTACTTTTGGGCACTGGAAGAATCTTTGCTTTTTTCTACACCTCAGGAAACACTGATTTAGTCAGTATAGTATTAAACATGTGAGCAACAAGTTAAAAAAATTTTGGGTTTATGCCATCTAAACCTTCAGCATTTGGCTTTATGCCGAATAAGCTTCTTTCAACTTCCGTTTGGTCTACGCATCTGAAACAAAAACTGTGCTCAACAGGAACAATGTTAAGTTGGACATATTCATTGACAGTTTGTCCCCCAACTTGTCCTCACGTCCCCTTAGCGAAATAGGGATAGCCTCGTTTTGGCTATAATAGACGCTGGTAAAAGTGACGAGACTATATCTCGAGAAAACTGGAGGTTAGTTCAAGCGGCTCTTCGCATTGTCTATAAGGACATAATTTCAGCCAATCTTGGCCCCTCATGCCGTGATGCGGGCTGGTATCAGGGGCATGTTAAATTGATCGCTTGTGCTGATCAACGCTCAGCGGACCTGTACAAGCAGGCAATTGACAGCCTAGGTAAAATCTGGTCGGGTGCTAAGCTCTCAGCTGTACCCAAGGATCTGATTCCGAGCCGTCCAAGATCCTTCGCCCGAATCCCGGCAGATCCCTCCACTCCGGATGAAATTCTGGAGCTGAATATACCCAGCAACAAAGAGCTGCCTACGGCCGACTGGAAGGTCGCTAAAGGGCCACTTCCACGACGCTATCGTCATTAATGACGAGTACCTCGCCCCACTCAACGCCTGTAAGGAGGAGATCAACTACGGTTTCGACTCGATCTCTTAGGATCTATAAGGGTGACAATATAGGGGAAAGTTCTAAACCTCCCATGGAACCTCTAGTACCAGAGGTTGCAGGACAAACTGAACCTAAACAAACGGCTCCGGCCTCCATATGCGGTTCAGATACGTCGGATGACACAAGAAGTGTCATTTCTTCATCCGGGTTTGCCGGTGACTTTTTCCGGCAAATGACGCTCGGATCCGAACATTGGCCAAAAACAATGATGATGAAGGTTGTGCAAATAAACTTTCACCATTCCATCGCTGCTTCGGCGGCCATACTCCTCCGCCTGTCACTGAAAGGAGAGGATATTGTTCTGGTCCAGGAACCATGGGTTATCAGTGATCGGGTTTCTGGACTATCTATGGGCTGCTACAAAACTGTCTACGTCACAGGTCAAGGTAAGCCCAGAGCCTGCATTATGGTAAAGTACAATATTAACGCTTTCTTTCTTCGCAGATTCAGTGACAGCGTTGCCATAGCAGTGGAGACGGGCTCGAAGGATGTCTGGGTAGTCTCCAGTTATATGGCCCATGATCATGGAGATTCACCACATGACCTGCTAAAGCTTCTGGTTGCAGAGGCTAACGACCGTCAAATGCCGGTCATCTTTGGAGCCGATGCTAACGCTAATCACCATATGTGGGGCAGCACGGATGTCAATGAACGGGGTGAGTCTCTTTTTGATTTCATATCCAGGGTAACTGTGAGGCCGATAATCTTGCTAAACGGGGCACATTGCTTCCTAACGTCTCCTCGCTACCAGACGTTGGAACTTCTCTGGCAACGGTGAAAATGGCCATAAAGAACCACTCAATTTGGCTCGCAAATTATGGGTAGAGGAAAGTTCCTGTTGTGTTCCTGTGTTCGGCAGGCATGCTGAAAGACTCGGTCTGCCCTTTATGATTTCTGTCGCAGCTGTGGCTCGGAGGATGAGGAAGAGACCGTACTGCACCTCCTGTGCCACTGCCCATCCCTGGCTCGAAGAAGACTAAGAATTCTGGGCTCTCCTTTCTTTGGAACTCTTACGGAGATATCATCTCACTCTATAAGGGACATAGCGAAGTTCATCCGTGAATCCTCATGGTCGCGCCGCCTTTCTTGTGGTATCACAACGGGCCATTCGATTGTGCTCAAGTGAGCTTCGTCGCGAGAGGCTGCCACACCTAACTAACTAACTAACTAAGGTAATGTCTTGAGATGTAGTGTTAACGGGCAGAAGGCCAAATAATTGCATATACAGATAAGGAATTTTAAATTAGTAAATTGCTATTAAGATGACCTGTAATAATAACATCATTGTATAATAATGAAAGGGATTCAATTTGACACATTAAATCAGTAGTATCTGTGCTATAGTGAGGTCGATAAATAAAAGATAGAACTTTTTTTTCTCTTCCATTATAAGCTCCAAATATAAATACTTAATTAGACTAGATAAATCAGATTTAAGTTTTACACAACTACTAATATTATTTCTAACATATATCGCCTCGCCTCCAGCGCACTGTGGTCAATATTTTGAGATAGCGGCCAAAACTACTTTTGGTTTTTGTTCTCCGATTTTAAAGTTATTAGACTCATATGAAAGTAGACAGTAGTAAACCTCGGGAGCCAAAAAATTAGAACTCTATTTCAACTATTTCAGAGAGAACAGGGTGGTCCAAAATGGGATTTTTCAGAATTTAGTAAATTTATGATATTTTTAGTTAATTTTTAAAGTTTAAATGATCATAACTTTTTTCTTTTTCAAGATTTTTGGACGAAATAAATTTTGTGTTGTAACTTAACTTATTTCCTATTACTGGTAAAAAAATTGAAGCTCTACTGTTTTCAGAACAATTTAAATATTTTTTTTTAAAAAGGTCAAATTTCTCGGAAATTTCTACTTCATAGAGCACAACTCCTATGAGTCAAGCTGAGTCAAAACACAAATTTACTATTTTGTAGTCCTAACTCTCCCCGACATTCCTATATATACATGTCCATGCATCGGGACTGCACTTTTTGAGCTACAGCAATTTTTCTGACCCAAGGTAAGATATTCGGTACAAATGAACGTCATATTTTTTGAGAAGTTATTTGTATGTGAAAGTGGCTATTATGCATATATTTTGATGAAATTTTGTACAAGAGTTCTTATTGATCCAAAAAAAAAATAAAAATAATAAAAAAAATAAATAAAAATAATAATAATAATTAAAATTCATAACTTAAAAATAAAAAACTTTTTAAATACTTTAAGAAAACGGTACAATCAATGTTCCAGAAACAAGAAATTGTTTTACTCTCGCAACCAAGAATGGCTAAGAAATAAACTTATTTTTAAAAAGCCATCAGTAACTACCACGGAAACTGGAAAAGGTGGTCGACCAGCAAAGCCAATTGATAATTGTAGTGAAAGATCACGAAGACGCAAGCTTAAACATATCAATGAAGAAGTTTATTGTAGCATCATAAAGGATTCATTTCTGCATCAAATTCAACCATCGAAAACTAAAAAGAGTAAAATTGCTATCATTAAAAAAATAGTGGAAGCAAGCCCCAGACGCACAAAAAGGATTTTAAAAAGTATGCCGACACCAACTGAAGAAAATAAATTTACTCCAGAAGAAGCATTTGCACTATTTTTGGATTTGAAAATGACTAAAAACCAATATACAGAATTGCGGAAGCGAAGCAATGAAAAAAATTGTGGAATTTTTCCATCATATCGAGATATAGTTTCTGCCAAAAAAGATTGCTTACCTTCACCAACTGCTATTAGTGTAACTTCAAGTTCAGCAGAAATAAAATTGCAGGATCTTCTTGAACACACTGCAGAACGATTACTAAAGACATTTGATGCTGACTATTTAAAGAAGTTTAAAAATTGCAGCATGACTTTAATTTATAAATGGGGATGTGATGGCTCCTCTGGCCAGAAACAATACAAACAATGTAATCGGAAAATTCATCAGATGCCAATTTATTCATGATTTCTTTCGTTCCATTACGTTTAACAAAAACTTATATTGGTTCAGAGCCGTCAACAAGTAGAGCTGCAGAGATAGATTTATGGAAGAATGAAATTCCCTCGTCAACAAAATTTTGTAGACCAATAAAGTTTGCTTACAAAAAAGACACTGAAGATGTCATAACTGAAGAAGTTGGAAAAATAAGAGATGAATTTAAAGAACTTCAACCAGTGATATTTGAATTTAATGACCAATGCATCGAAGTTAACTTTAAAATGTCACTTACAATGATCGATTGAAAAGTTGCACAAGCTTTAACCGAAACAAAGTCTTCGTCTAGCTGCACCATATGCCAAAAAACATCAAGTCAATTGAGCCACCATCAACACAAGACGATAGTTTTAATGAAGCATATGACTTTGGAATGTCACCTCTTCATGCTAGAATTCGTGTTATGGAGCATATTCTTAAATTGGGATACGATTTGGAATTTGGCCCGTTAGGCGAAACAGTAAGAAACAACAAAGAAAATTTGGAAAAAAGAAAGCAAAAAAAAAGATATTCAAGAAAAATACTGTGAGATAGGCCTTATAATTGACCAGCCAAAGCAAGGAGAAAGAAAATTGTAATGATGGAAACACAGCAAGGAGATTTTTTTCCGATCCAGAAACTGCAGCTTCTATAACTGGAGTAGATTATGATTTAATACGACGATTCCAAATCATATTAGAAGTTATAGCATGTAGCAAAAAGATAGATGCAAAAAAATTTGGTCAGTATGCTAATGAGACAGCAACCCTTTATAACCAAAAATATTCTTGGAGACATATGCCAACCACAGTTCACAAAATTTTGTTCCATGGGGAACAAATAATTCAGCACAATATGCTTCCAATTGGAGATCTCTCAGAAGAAGCGCAAGAAAAAAGGAACAAAGACTACAGATACTTTCGCGAGCACAATACAAGAAAAATTTCCAGATATTGTACTAATGAAGATCTTATTAATATTTTGTTGTGCACATCAGACCCGTATATGTCCAGTATTCGACAAAAATGGAAATCAACCTCATTAGAGTTAGATGAAGAAGCTAAACAACTACTGCAAAATGAAAATCAAAGCTATTTGGAAGAAATTTTTACTAATATTGTTTAATTAATACTAGTTTAAAGATTATAATTTGTTTCTAATTTTAGTATAAATTTTTATTAATACATTTAAATAAAATATATGTGCACTTTAAATCAATAGTAAAAGTTTACTAAAAATTTTATCGATGTTGTGTTCTGTATATAATATATCCAAATGGTATTAATATTGTTGGGAATTTCAGTGTTATTTTTCAGTTTAATCCTTACAAGAATTAGCTTTCTTCCAAAAAAAACCTACCTTTGGCCCCTGTGAATATTGAGACTAAATAAATGTCAGGGGCCAAATGTTGGCAATTTCTGACCAAAATTAAATTTAGGAATAATAAATAAGTATTGGTTGTAAAATACGATTGAGGAAAATAAGAAATTATAAAAAAATACCTATTTAAAATGTAAAAATATTCAACTTTTACATGGAAACTCAACAAAAAATTAAAATGCATTTTTAACTCCACATTACTTACGTTCCTATCGGTCGATTTTTACGTTTGAACACGCAAATTAAAGCTTAAAGTCCCTCCTATTGAACAAAATAAATTGCGTAAAAAAATACCAATCCGGTCAAAAGTTATAGAGTTTTGACCGCTATCTCGCGAAATTGACCACTGTGCAGCGTGTGTCACTCTCTCTACACGGAATAATTTGTAGCCTAGTAAGTTGTAAATTGAGCCATTTACTACTGAGTCAATCCAAGGTTCTGCTGCACAGATAATATCCACAGTAGATGCATTTCGTCAAAATTTTTTTAAGACTTTGTGAATTTATATGACCTATGTAAAGACCAGTTTTTTCTTTAAAAATAATTCTTACCATAGTATAAATATTGTCTTTAGGACTGAGACTAAGATCAGTTGTCATTAAAATAAATTTGTAGATCAACACCATTAAAAAAGGAAACAAGAGAAAGAAAAGAAATACAAATGTAGAATTGGCTAGAGCTATTAAAACAAAAGAAACGAAAAAATAAAAAATGAACAATACAAATTTTGTTTAACAGTGTGTATAAATTAGTTCAAATAAAATTTAATATGTTTATGGTAATCAAATAAAGAACAAATTGAGGGCAATCAAAAGTACTAGAAAACTGGTTGAACTGATCCGGCAACTCTACTGAATGTATATTTTCCCCAGGAAGTTCTTACATACACTATTCCAGTACAGTTTCAGAGCGGTTTTAAGAATTTGGAACTTATGCGGAGTAATGTTTTTCAAAAATATTTTTTTCTATTTACAGTAGCTCCAAGCGAAACTCGTACACTTTAGACTAATTTTTTAACTATCTTATAATATTAAGTAAGTAGCTCTTAACAAATAAAACTGTATTTATTTTATTAGTGCATTTTATAACAAATTTAACAAAACATAAAAACTTTAAATTATTATTCAATAAAATTTTTTTTTAATAAAAACATAAAATAATAGAAATTTCTGTGACAAAGCTAAACTCGTACACCACATTTTAATCAAATATTATTTTGGTGGTTTTAAATATTAATATTTGGTGTGCATGCCTTTATTTTTTATCACCATTTTTAATCTATTTGGCATACTGCGCACAAGGTTTTCGCAAAATTGGTTCAATTTTGCTCCATTCGTCCTTTTTAAGCCATCCTTAGAACTTATTGTATGACTACGAATTTTACGATCGAGATAGCTCCACGAATTTTCGATTGGGTTTATGTCTGGACTCTCGGCTGGTGTATCCATAACATGTGAACAATTATAAAGTAGTCATGATCGCACATTGTAAGCCTTATGCTTAGGGTTGTTGTATTGGTAAAAATAAAAGTTTTCACCAAGACAAAGTTTCTGCTTACAAACTGGCAAACGTTCTTTTAAAATGTTCAGATACATATGCTGATCCATGGTACCATCGATAAAGTGTAAAACACCGGGCCCAAATGCAGAAAATTATCCCCCAACCATTACTGACCCACCACGGTGCTTAACTGTTGGTTTCATGTTTTTGGCAAGCAACTTCTCATTGGATTTTCTCCATATATAAGGTCTTCCATCTGAACCAAACAAGTTGAATTTACTTTCATTTGTGAATAATACCTGCTTCCAAAATGAAAAATCCTTTGTTTCATGTTCCTTGGCGAATCGTAACCTTGTCTATTGATTTCTCTTATTAATCAGTTTAACTCTTGTCCTTATACCATTGAAATTAGCCCTTTTTAAAATGTTTCTTATGGTCTGTAGGCAGCATTTTTTTCTTAAGTCTTGTTCAACAATTTCCATGAGTTTCGGTGCCCTTAAAAATGGGTTCTTTTTTATTTGACGTTAAATATATTGCTTGTCTCCAGTAGAGAAAACTTCGTTATTTGCACTTTTCTTCTTGTTCGCAATCCTCTCTTCCATTTTACACCTTTTTATAACATATTGCACTGTTGATCGGCTTCTATTAACTATTTCAGATATTTCTCGCATCGATTTATTATTATTATGATGTTGAATTATTAATTTTCTTACTTCAACAGAAGTGTGTCCTCTTTGTCTACCCATTTTGTTCTCCTTTGTAACTTTTTCAAACAAAAGCTCAAATAAATGACAATAAAAAAGGTGATAATGGGGAAAGTCCCTATTTTTAAATTATTTTTACGAAATATCCCGAAGTTATATGCAAACTAAAAGAATGTTTGCTAAATTAAATATGGCTGTACGAGTTTGGCTTTGGCGTCGAAAGTTGCCACTTTTTAAAATATTTATCTGTATTTTAATAAATAAAGGTGTATTCAAAATTTTGTTTCTGATATTTAATTAAGTACATAGTTTTGTACTAAAATTAAGTAAATCTATTTTATTAGCCTATTTAGTTTTAGACATATAACATAAAGAAAATTGTTTTCATAGGTGTACGAGTTTCGCTTGGAGCTACTGTATGTTGCATCTGATTTCTTGAGTAGTATATTGTGACCGCGATTGGCTTCTTGGCTAGGTTTTCACAATAGAACGAATACATGAAATGATTATAGTTAAAATTCAATATCCAAATCCTATCCGAGTCTTAAATTGTTACAATTTGTTTATTTTAATAAACGAATGAAATTGTTATATATAATAAGTAACAGCGTGATATTCGGCTATAACGTATTTTATATTCCCTTCAGTGAAGTAACTCCAATCAAAAACATAAAAATAAAAAATAAATAATAATAAAATATTGGGGTGACAGAGCATTAAAAGTAAGAAAAAATTAAGCACTATTTATAATTTTACACAAAAATGTCATCAGCTCTTAATGAGTAAAGCATTTATAAAAAATTTTATTATTGAAAAATGGCTTCAAAAGCGTTAAAATGATACCCATTATGTTGATATCTAAAAATATGGTGTACATTCATACTTTTCAATAAAAAGTTCAGAGGCCAATAACTCTGAAAATATGGGCGAGCTCCAAATTTTTTACTTGATGGTTTTCTAATTCTCTATCGCCCCATATATTTGTTTTTTTTATTGGCGTTACTTCATAGTTCCATATAATATAAAAATCAGAGATAGGCGTCGTGTTTTTCCGCTGCATGGACCGATCTTGCTGATTTCCAATAGAAACTCTTTCAAAACTACTTCTGATCTAGTATCTCGGCTAATTTGATTTCAGCACTATCACGGAAATGGTTATTGTAGAAACTACAAACGGAATGACCCTTTTTTCTACCTTTTGTGGTGAAGGGTATAAAAATGTATTTTTTTTTTATTAAAATTTAAATTAATTTTATTAATACTATCTAGTTCACAAACACCAGCAAATTTTTTTTTGTTAATTTGCATGAATATTACAAAGGTTGCTCCCTACATACATACATCGTCCACGAGTGCAGGTGCTGAAAGAAGCTTTTTCCAGTGCAAAGAGGTTTAACTTAAATTCTTTAACTGGTGACAGAGTTCTTTTTTTCATGATAACTATGATTTAGTTAATGCACTAATAAAAAACCTTATTTGTGATTGATAATTTTTGCCTTTTTTTACTTATTTAAATAAATTTTGGGAATATAGAATAGATATCCCAAGCAAATCGGAAATTGTTCTTTCCAACTAACCGATTCTTTCGTTTGTACCGGTGTTTCAGTTTCAGTTTTTTTTTTTCTTCTAGACGTTCGATTGATTCTTTTGAGCGCAACACGATAAATCTTTTACGGTTAAGTCACGAAAGTTTTCCATTATAAAATACGTTCTTTACTGAAGGAGTAGATCGCTATCTCACTTCTGAAAAATTTTTACAAAGCACATAGTATATTTACCGTTTATATATAAACTCGTTGGCATAACAATTAAATTTTATTTTAGTTATTCTGCAGTTATAATATAAAAACTATAGATTCAATTGACAAATCATAAAAACGCGTGTTACTTTTACCACACAAAAAACGAACAAAGGGTTTTCTCCTCAATATACATATGTAAAAAAATCTCTTCATCAGGGTAGCATTTATTTTGGTGTTGCCTATTGCTTAGTTTACAGTTGACACTTTTATAAAGCTTGTATTTTTCGAATAGGATTTGTCGATGCCTTTTAGGAAAGTAGTACCAACTTACTAAATACATATATTGCATGTGGACAATTTCATGAAAATTTCAACCACCCTGAAAACCTTGTACTCTTTTTGATATGAATTAAAGAGAAAAAAACATACCACGAGATCTGAAAGTATTTATATCTTTTTATAACATTAAGGAGCAAAATAACAGTTTAAATTTATAAAACCTATAGCGACTAAATTCAGGTATTTGTAACAGTTTAAGCTTGCATTTAAACAACAATCTAGTTCATTCATTCATTTATGAGAAAGAGAAAAAATTGAGTTTGATTAGTGGATCATTTTATTTGTCTTAAGGTACGGTCACATTAGTCAAACATTTGACTGAAATCGGCAACTATTTGTTTGTCGTAGTCTGACCACAAAATATTTATTATTATTCCAGTAAACAAAAATGCTTCTAATGCAAAAACAGAAACAAATAACAGCTGTATCAACAATGTTGCCCAGTATTTAAACTAAATTATTAAGTCTCGGAAAAACACGCTGATCATTTTAAACTTATATGTGTATTAAATAAAAACAAAATACAGTAAGCAATTAAAAATAAAATTATAGATAAAAAATAATAAAGTGCAATTTTTGGAAGAAATAGTATATTAAAAAAGTTTCGGGGCACATATTTTTCGAGTTATATATCATCAAAGTAATTTATATATAATTTAGTATGTTTCGACATTTTCGCTTCAGAATGGTGCATTTTCAAAATTGCAAAAAAGATGTGGCATTGGGGATTATTAAATGTTCTTTTATAAATGTTTAGCTAAGTATTGGTTTAAAGTAAAGTCGCAAGAAATTATATAACTTGAAAATTTGAATTGCCGCTAAATTATTTAATCAACATTTTGTTCTTGAAATAGTCATTCCTACAACGTAAGTAACTTTTGTTCTACTTCTACCGAGGGCAAGTAATTCTGTCGGAAGCTTTAATTCGGGAATTATAGAGGTTTAAAGTTGTAAATTATATACTGTTATATGTTTGCACATAAACCTATGATAAGGTTGAGATGCATTTTTTTTAAATGCTTACAAATAACTTTTTAATGAAGTTATATATGAGAACAAGCAACATGCTTTCACATAAACAATAAATATCGATTAATTTCAATTAAACAAGAATTAAGCACACTTAAATTTTACCAATATAAATTTTGCATATTTCCAGTTTTATTCTTTGTGAAATTGGCTTTTTAATTTAAGCGACTTTTTATTTCAACATATTATTTGTCTACAGTTATATCAAGTAAACAAATAAACAGCTGTAGTTTGAAAAATATATTAAATAAATTAAAAGTTATTAGAAATTTTAACCAAAAAAAAAAAAAAAAATGTAATGAATGAATGAATATTAAAATTTATTGTTAAGAAGTGAAATCTAATTCCTATTTAGCTTCATCCTCTTATTGTGCTCCTTCTTAAGAACACCTTTTGTATCTTCTTTATAGAATAGAATATGAAAAATTGTATATTTTTGCTTGGCTTTGTTTGTTTGGAACTTTCATACAAGGGAGTTATTCATTATAAACTTTCTTCTCACATTGCCATAATGTGTAATAGTTATTTTAATGGAATCTGTATACATAATACATGCGGGTACATAAATATAATATTAGCCATCATTATTTGACCAACTTTTATAGATTATGGCTATCAATATTTTATATTTATATTAAAAACTGGGATTTAATTTCTCGTACAAGGTATAGGAAAAGTATATTATAGGAAGAGAATAAACACTTTATTTGGGAGTTATAAAAAGATGAGCCCAGAGTGCCTAGATGAAAAAAAATTTTCTACAGTTGTATATTTTGGTTTCGACTACAAATGGTTATTGTTTGTTTGTTTTGAACTTATGTATATTGTACTGCAAATAAATATTTAAGAGTAGCAACTATTTTTTTATGATTTGTACTTAGCATTTAATAACGTTTTATTTGCAATAACTTTGAAATAATGCAGAAGAAATGGAATGGCATTGAAGACATCCCATGCGCAGCAGCTTGTGAGAAAATAAATTTATGTTTTTTTTCGGTTTGATCAAATATATTTTTAAGGCAAATATTATTTTAAATGAGACCGTATTTTACATTATTTCATAGCTGTTTTAACAAGTAAAAATATGCAAATAAATGTGCGTAGTGTGACCACAAAACAAATTTTGTATTGTTTTGAAAAAATTTAGGCCAAACAAGAACAAACAAATTTTAGGCAAATGTTTGCGTTCTAAATGACTTCCACTCGTGGAGGAGCTTTTTTTTTTCAAATCGCAAAACGCTAAAATTATTCGAGCATGTTCTTAAAGATTTCCGACTTCAAACCCAATTGTAGCAAGTTGCATTAGTTCATCTCAATATATGATTGTGGTTTGTTTTAATAGAGAAATACTTGTTGCTGTTGATGGTGTTGTTGTTGTGTAACAGTTCTGTTACTTTTAGTGAGGGCTCTCTCATTTAAATAGTAATAGTAGAATGGGCCGTAGGTAGGCATATAGTATAGGACTGCCTGAGCCATACCCTCACGGTTTATTTAATTTTTCAATTTAAAGCTTTCTTAAATTTTTTATTCTATTTCGGACTTTAACTATTTTCATTTTTAACTATTTTGTAGTTTTGTTCAGCTTTCGTTTGCGTATAGTACTACTCAACACCTAAATAGACGACGAAAAAATCAAAAACCTTTCAAGGTAACATCACGTAAAATTTTCTTACAAAATGCCAAACAGATGGCAATATTGACAACAAAATTTTTGTGAATAAAAAGCGCACATAGACAATCTTAAAATTCGAGAGGGATCAGTGAGAGTTATCCCTGAGCACGCTTTCAAGATAAACATCCATAGTTTTGACGGTAGCGCCCCTTTTAATCTTTTTAGTTTCCATTTCAAAACAATGATCAGCGAAAATATATGGTACAATGAATGGAAAGCTATAGAGATAGTTCTAGCCTTAAAGGGAGCAGCAGCAAAAATCATTAAAAGCTAACCAGCAGGTTGCAGAAATAATTATGAGGTCATAATTGTGGCCATAACGTAAGTACGGTGGCGAGCACAAGAGATAATTCTAAAGAATGTATGTACTTCGCCATGGAAATTGGTACAGCTGACCTACGCAGCGAGCAACATCCGTTTCTAAATGAGCCATCGATTGAAGGATTTGTGAATGGCAGGTGTTAAATACGCGGTTTGTGCTATGCAGAAATCATCCTGGCGCTGGCTCAGGAGACCGCAAAAGTCATCTCGAAGCCATTGGTGTACAAAGTGCGATGCTTCAGGCTGATATGCACAAAAAGAGGAGGAAAGACGAAAGTCTTGCGTCAAATGCTTCAACTGCGGTAAGGTCGGGCAATTCTAGACAACTGGAAATCTACAAAGAACAAGATCTGCTTCGCCGTGGGACAAACAACAAGCGAACAACACGAAATCGGATGAGTCACCGTTAAATGGGCAAGAGCTAGCTTCTACAACCGGCCCCACAATCTCCATTTCCATTCTAAAAATTGCCGAATGCCAGAAAATACCCCCTCAGGCACAAGCTATGTTTGTGTGTAAAGAATTAAAAAGATAAATAAAAAACAATAATAAAATAATATTGCCGTGTATTGCGCCAGTAGACAACCCGGGCTCGAAAAACTTTTTTCTGAGAGCACTTGGGAGCAAACCTCAGGACCGAGAACTAAAAGCCACCTGACCAGAATGGTAAAATGTCAGTAAGGCATCCATAGTACTAGGAAATAATGAAGGTTAAAATATGATAAATAATAAATTTTAGTTGGTTAAAATGACCAGTTTGGTCATAGGTCGTCTTACAATCCCATTTTCCGTCCGAATGTCCGCCACGCGAATGTGATCATCAAATCCAGGATATGTCTTAACAACACGACGAATTTCCAAGACGTTGGAGAAAGCTGTTCATGGCGAATAGCGACTAAGTCATTTACAGATATGTCCATTTCAGGAAATTTCCGCTTATACCGTTTATGCAAACTTGACAAATATTCATCCTTCCATCGAAGGCAGAAGTGATAAGTAAATGCTTTAACTTTCCTGTAGCGATTAACGATACTAAAAGGCGTTTCGTAAATTGACGGTTCAGGAGGAGCTAAAATTTAACCTATCAAAAAATCACCCGGTGTAAGAGCCACTGGCTCATTACGGTTATCACTCATTGGGCATAGCGGCCGAGAATTAAGACAAGCTTCTATTCTAGCCAGAACCGTTGAAAGTTTCCAAACGTATATTTGACCCCTTGAGCTTCTTTGCGGAAGTGGAGTTTAAAACTTTTGACTCCTGCTTCCCACAAACCTCCCATATGGGGAGCACCAGCGGGAATAAACCGCCATGGCAAACCATTAACATTAAACGTAGAACACATTCTTGCTTGACTTTCTAATAAAAACGTCCTAAAATCCCTTTTTAATTCTCGTGAAGCCCCAACAAAATTTGTACCATTATCGGAAAATATTGTATTCGGACAACTTCTTCTGGATATAAAGCGATTAAAAACAGCCATAAACCTATCCGTGGTCAAATCTGATACTGCAACCAAATGTATTGCCTTCGTAGAAAAACATACAAAAATACAGACGTATGGCTTTAAAACCTGACTTGATCTAACGCTCGAACTTTTCATATCAAATGGACCTGCAAAGTCCACACCAGTAGTCGTGAATGGCCGATCTAAAACCGTCCTCTCTGGTGGCAAGGCAGCCATTATCTGTCTACATGAGCGCTTACGATCAAGAATGCAACGCTTACAACGGTTGACAACTGTGCGGACCAATGTTTTCAATTTTGGAATCCAATATTCGATTCGTAAAATCCTTAGCATTAACTAATTCCCTCCATGAATTAAAATTAAATGAACAAACTGAGTCAAAAGAAATGTAAAACGACAAGAATATGGCAACAAAATCGGATGTCGTTCCGTATATACTAAAGATGGAGATTTTGCTAATCGTCCATTAAGTCACATAACTCTTTCTTTATCCATAAATGGTTTTAGAGTCAAAAAAACTCTTTGAAGAAAGAGGTTTCCCCTCCAAGACACACTTATATTCATTAGAAAAATGGACTTTTTGGGCAATAATGGCTAAAAGAATTTTTACCCGTTTTACTTCTACGCCAGAGATGCTAACTGACCCATATGAATGGCGACCTTTATGTGCCAAATTATTAAAAAAAACTAAATACGTATGCAATTACTCGAAGGGCACGATCAAAAAAAGAAAATCTCTCCAAAATATCTTCATAATCATCAAAAAATGAAGCATGAGATTTTATAGCACGTGCCTCCAGATCCGTGTCCATTATAGTCAAATTTCTCAGATTCCATTCAGATTTATTTTTCTGAAGCCAATGTGGCCAATGCAACCAAAGATCACAATGTGCTATGTCTGAGGGCGATTTGTCTCGACTCCCTTAATCAGCAGGATTATCCTCTAATTTAACATGGTGCCAATTATGACTGCCAAAACAACAAAAGTTGTCTAAGAACAAGCGTCTTTTCAAAGCCAGCAAAGGACGATCGTAGAACCAGTCCAACAATAAATCTGACGAAGTGGCACGTCAATATCACCTAATACAGTTTTTAAAAGATCAGATGCTAAAACTGCAGCACAAGTTCCAAACGAGGTAAAAAAATTGACTTTTTTTTTTGATTGGGCGCAACCTTGGTCTTACAGGTTAACAAATGAATAATTATATCGCCGTTAGGTTTTAAATACGTCTATTATCACCCCCGCATATGCCTTCTCTGAGGCATCAGAAAAAACATGAAGCTCAACGGCAGACCCAGGTTCATATTGAACCTATCTTGGAATTTGTATATAATTAACTTCATGGTATGAAGCAACAAATCTTCCCCATTCCGCCTTTGTCGTTGGCCTTAGTACCTTAGTAAGTCATCCCACTCTATATTATCCTGCCAAACCCTTTGCATGATCATTTTCGCAACCACAATCACCGGTCCTAACCATCCCATCTTTTCGTATATTCAAATCACAACGTAATTGGATCCACTTTAAAAGAAAATGCGTCCAAATGAGCATTCCACTGAAGACCAAGAGTTTTTGAACTACTTGCCTCAATAAAAGTCAAAAGTTTGGCATCAACCAAATAATCAGGAGGAAGTTCCTCCAAGATGGCCTTTTCATTAGATGTCCATTTTCTAATTTCAAATCCCGCTGATAATAAAGCTGCTATGAGCTGATCACGAGCGATCAACGAAGTGGAGACATCATGAGCCCCAGTGAGTAAATCGTCAACGTACATACACTTTCGCAGAATATGCGCTGCCAGCGGGTACTCATTTTC
The DNA here is from genome assembly GCA_916610165.2 of Gymnosoma rotundatum. Taxonomy (NCBI): domain Eukaryota; kingdom Metazoa; phylum Arthropoda; class Insecta; order Diptera; family Tachinidae; genus Gymnosoma; species Gymnosoma rotundatum. The sequence goes on from OU744337.1 coordinate 55,239,311, forward strand.
AATGTCTTCAGACAACTGCAGTAATGTAAGAATGGCAAGATAAGGTGCACAATTGACCCCAAAGGTCACTGTCTGCAATTCATACACCTTAATTTCCTCCGAAGGACAATTTCGAAAAAAATACGCTGAAATGGAGTATGTGCCCCATCCAATCTAATTTGCCGATACATTTGAGTTATGTCACTGTTAGAAATAAACCTAAAGTCGCCAACGTAGTATAAGCTTGTAATGTGGGTCCCACATAAAGACAATCGTTTAGGCTATTGCCGCTTGAAGTTTTATTAGATGCATTAAACACTACCCTTAATTTCGTAATAGATCTAATTTTATCACCAGATGATGCGGTAAGTAACAAACCATATCAGGGTAATTATTTGTTAGAGGTTTCATATGACCTAAAGATAAGTATTCGCTTACAACGTCGTCATACATTTTCTTTACTAGAGGTTTCCGTAACAGAGAAGACTCGTTTCTTAAAAACTGTGACATAACATTCCCTTTAGAAGAACCTAAAGAAATTTTTTCAGGAAAATCCGCTCTGAATGGAAGTGTTACAACATAACGACCATCTGGATCCCTACGTGTGGTACTCTTAAAATTCTTCTCACAAATCATATCTTCAGGCGACATTATCCTCTTTTTGGTGGTTCCTCTAATTCCCAAAATCTGAGTAAATTTCTGTTTAAACTATCTTCCTCAGAAACTTCTGAATAAACTTGCAACGAAGATTGACGTAGAGGCCCCGTAATAAGCCACCCAAATACCGTGTTCCGAGCTATTAACGACCCTAAAATGTTCCGCTGAATTTCACCTGTGATAATCAAAGGATACAAATCCGCACCTAGTAATAGATCGACAGGCCTACAATCAAAGAATTTAGGATTTGCCAAACGTATATTTGGTTCATCCTTACTTATTAAGGATGGTAGTTTACCGGAGATTTTTGGTAAAACAAGTGCCATAGTCGTCAAGCAAATCGAAGAATCCAAAAGAGAACCTATTACAATATAACAGAGTTTCCGAATAGTGGCAGAGACTGTTTGGTTTACACCCGAAGTTTTGGCATAGTAGAATGCGCAGAAATGTTTAAACAGTTCTGCAATCGCTTAGAAATAAATGATGTTTCTGAAGCGGGATCAATCAGGGCGCGAGCTGGGTACGTAATACCCTGGTGAGGTATATTCAGCATTGCCGTCCCTAATAATACAGTACGACTCTAAGAAACATGATATACTTGACAATTTACAGGAGCCGAAGATACCATACCGCGAGAAGTAGATGGCTGTGCTGGCTCTATGGGTCCAGGGTTACCCTGCGTAAAATGAACGCCTGAACTCGCCGCCGAATTAGAAGAATTTCTAACAAAATCCTCCGAAGGAGACACATTCCTATGTAACAGGGTATGATGTCTCCTATTGCAACTTGAACAATTATGAATACTTTTACAATCTTTAACTTCATGTGCGCGCGATAAACAATTAACGCAACAATGAAATTTTTTTCTTTCCGAAATCGAAAGATTTTTAAATCGTTTGCAGTCTCGCAAAAAATGGCTTTGATTTTTACAAAGAACACAATTATTTAACGTTGATAAACTCGCATAATGTGCCTTTACCTTCTGTACAACTTTCTTCTTTTCATGTGCGGAGTCCCTGGTATCGCGTAAACATTCTAATGTCTGAATCCTTTCCGTCAGAAAGGCATCTAAATCCTTCCATTTAGACAAAACAAATTTGTCCTTAATACTTTGTTCCCACAAAGTAACAGTAATATCTGGAAGTTTCTGAACACAAACAAAAACAATAATTGGATCCCAATTCTCGGTCGACACATCATAAATGGACAAGGCAGACAGGCAGCTATTTATGCCCCTTTGTAAAGACTTAAGATTCACACAAGTCTCCTCATCTAAAACTTGAAGGTTGAAAAGAACTTTAAGTTGATTGTTAACCAACATATGAGGATTTTCATATGCCTCCCTGAGATTTTTCCACGCTATGCCAAAACCCTCATTCGAAAATGGGTATTTAGAGACGATCTCTTTCGCCTCGCCACTGGTCTTCCGCCGCAAATGGCATAGCCGCTTAATATTACTAAGACGCGCACTATTTACATATAACGTAGTAAATAAATCCCTAAAGGTGGGCCAAGAAAGGTAATCTCCTTCAAACGTGTCGTGTCATGAAATATTTATTATTTTAAACTGAACTAAAAACTGAAATGTATTACTGCGGGGAAAGCATATCAATATGTCCATTTCACTACTGATCAAATAGCTCATCAGTGGATTTTACCCAAATTTTGTAAAGAAAACTAGAAAGTCTTATATGAAAAGTCAAATTAATTAAACGAGAACTCCATTGAATCAATAAAACAAAAGACAACAACTCAAAAATGTTCTATACAAAAACACAGCAAACATTCAGTAACTATTTTTATTTTTTCTTTCAAAATGGCCATATGGATATGCTTTCCCTGCAGTAATACATTTAATTCTTTAGTTTAGTTTAAAATAATAAATATTTCATAATATTGTCATGAAATATTTATATTATATTTGAAGGAATCAAGCACGAATAAAGTAAATTAAAATATAAATAACATTCCGAATAATAAATTTTCATATTGATTTTTAATTTTTTTCGAGGAATCTTAATTGCAGGAACATTGCAGTGGATTGGCAGATTAAAACTGATGGAGCTGTATAGTTATTATACACTTTTAAGACTTCTAGTTCTTCAAAGCTATCGAAGACGGAATTTTAACGGGCGGATAAAAATTAAAGAATTTTATAGAAACTATACCCTTTTATGATTTCTAGTACTTCAAAACCATTGAAAACGGAATTTTTGATAGAAATTTTCTAATTTGAAATTTCTTTAAAGGAAAACGGTAAAAAATCGGTAAATAAAAATTTATCGATTTAATTGATATTATACTCAATGATTTGGGAAATAATCTTCATTTTTAAAGTTGAAAGTTTGCTTGAACATTTTAAACCATTTTGTCAAGCTTTATTTTTTGCTTAAAAATGAATAATTATTAATAGATTTATTTAATTTTTAAGCAATAGGTCATTTTATTTTTATATATATTCTCGATATTTCGCTACTCCATTGTGTAGCATCATCAGTAAAACAAATATTTATTTATTTAACAAAAAACAACAACAAAATGTAATAAAAATTTTTTCAAACTAACATATTTCAACAAACAAAAAATTATTTTGTGATATAAAAAATTTTTTATAACAAAGACAAAGTACAAAATTATTTTTTATTTACTGAATGTCTATAAATCTGAGCTACATTATCTCTGTCTGCCTTAAAATTAATTCTTTGTGCTGTTGATGTATTAATAATTTGTAACGTCTCCAAAATATAACGTCTTTTATAGTTGTTTTCTATGTTTATTACTGAAACATTTTCAAAATTGAGATAGTGGTTTAATCTGGCACAATGAGACGATAATGCAGTTTTTTGTGAATATTTCTATATCTTTGATCAGATTTATGACCAGCAATTCTAGTTTTTAATTTATTTTTCGTTGTTTATATATACTTTATTACAAATCTCATTACCGTTTCCGCTACATGTAATCTAATAGACTAAATTTGATAATTCTTGAATTGGTATTTTATCTTTAGTTTTGCTAAATAACCTTGTCAATGTGTAGTGGGTTTTGTATGCCATTTTATATTTATTACAACTAAAAATTTTTTGATTTCACTAACCGTTATGATATTCCTGGTACATAAATTAAAGACTTATGCCCTGTTCAGACATAAGTTTTAATTTAGACAATTAAAATTTTAATTGAGTAAAAATGGTGTTCACACATATCCAATTTAATTAAAATTTGACAGTAGAATATAGTTCTGTTCAATAACAAGAAGTTGTTACTAATTGTTATTGGAAAGTGTTTACTTCAGTACTTGAAAATAACCAGCGAAAGAGTAAAAAAGAGTATAAGATTTGAATGTTAATAAATTTGTTACTACTTTTGTTACTGGCAAGAACAGCAGACTCTTGTTCTGTTTTACAAAATAAGTAAAAAATATTAAATACTTTGAATTGAAGTGTTTATTAGCACTTCCCACAAAAATATTTACATCACATAGTTGCTAGACTAAAATGCTGTGGTTTTTTGCCATAATTTGTATGGCGATTTCAAAACCAAATATCTACACCTAAAATTTTTTATAACCACACGGCACAAAACATGCATAATATTTATAGTTTTCAGTTTTAATTAAAAATATTTTGAATTGAAACTAACGTTTGTATAATAGTTAGAATAAAGCTGAGAAAACTATATAGGTACAAGTAAACGCCAGGATAAAAAAAAAACAAAAAGCAAAAGAAGAAGGATAAAATAAACTAAACTACAAAAAAAAAAAAAAAAAAAAAAAACGGAAATATTTTGGCAATTTTGCAAAGTATTCGAAAAAAAGGTGTTTACAATCGATGACAAAGCTCTTGCAAATGATAACTGTTGCATAACAAAATGCTGTAAGCATCGAATGCCGCTTTTTTTGCTTGTTTAGATATTTATTTTTATGGTTGTTTGTTTTTACGGTTAGTTCGGCTTTACTTTGCAATTTTTCCCCCCCCGAAAATGCGTTTATTCCTTGTTTTATTTGGAATAGTAATGTTGTAAAATTTTATTTTACTCTATCGTTGCTAGTTTCTGCTGAAAATTTATTGAACAGACCTAATTTTTACATTAGATATTTGTGTTTGTAAATTTGGAAGAATGAAGAGAAGTTCGGCTTTAAAAGAAAGTTTGCTACTTTTTAATTGAAATATGGAACTCTTCCAGTCAGTACGATCAAGTTCTGACTGCACGCTAGCTTTGAATATCCATTAAATTTTCAAAAATTGTTCATTTTATTTAATTTGAAAATATTTTATTTTTCATTTTTATGGCATTTAGTTTTGTCATTTTATAAAATTTTCTCTCGCTGAACAGACTTCACAAGCGTTGTATGAGGAAACTTAATCAGTTATCGACTTAATTAAGTACTAATTGAAAAATTTATTAATTAATTTCTTATATGGTAAATTAAATTCAATTAGGGACTTAATTGCCTAAATTCCTTTATTGCGCAATTAAAACGTATGTCTGAACAGGGTATTATAAATCATTGGCTCAATTAAATGTCTTGTATTTATATTATTATGGCATACAAAACCCACTACACATTAAAAAGATTATTTAGCAAAACTGAAGATAAAATACCAATTCAGGAATTATCAAATTTAGTCTATAAGATTCCATGTAGCGGAAACGGTAATGAGATTTGTAATAAATTATATATAGGAACAACGAAAAATAAACTAGAATTGCTGGTCATAAATGTGATCAAAGATATAGATATATTAATTCACAAAAAACTGCATTATCGTCTCATTGTGCCAGATTAAATCACTATCCCAATTTTGAAAATGTTTCAGTAATAAACATAGAAAACAATTATAAAAGACGTTATAATTTGGAGATGTTACAAATTATTAATACACCAACAGCACAAAGAATTAATTTTAAGGCAGACACAGATAATGTAGCTCAGATTTATAGACATTTAGTAAATAAGAAATAATTTTGTACTTGGTATTTGTTATAAAAGATTTTTTATATCACAAAATAATTTTTTGTTTGTTGAAATATGTTAGTTTGAAAAAATTTTTATAACATTTTGTAGTTGTTTTTTGTTAAATAAATAAATATTTGTTTTCCTGATGATGCTACACAATGGAGTAGCGAAATATCGAGAATATATATAAAAATAAAAGAGATCTATTGGTTAAAAATTAAATAAATATATTAATTATTAAAAAGGTCAAATAAAAACTTTATTAAAAGATTAATAATTATTTATAAAGTTTTATTTCATTTCTTTTATTTTCAATTTTTAAATTTATTTTAATAAAATTCGAATAAAAAATAACGTAAACAAAGAGATACCTATTAATTGCAGCATTTTTTATTTATTAGGATATTTTGCTGAAATTTGCAACATACTAAAACATAAAAGATTCATATTCAGGTATGTGATGGAAATCGATTTCGAAATCGAGACGACTTAAAACCGTATTATATATTTCAATATATATTTCAATAAATCTCCATTCAGTTTCTACAATTACTTTGGAGTAACTTCTTTACTTTTGCTTAAAATTTATCTCAAAACGAATCGTTTTCAAATCGATCGATTTCCATCACATACCTGATTATCGTAATTATTTTCGAAACTTATGCATTGTTCCAACATTGCATTGCGGTTAAAATTAAAAAATGAAATGATTTTGTAATGTTGTGTCCGAAAGCCTTATTCTTAAGTTTTAAAAATGAAAAATTAAATAAGCAAGTTTTAGTGATTTAGTGCAATTATTGCCGCTGTTTGAAAATTTTAATGTATATGCAGATTTCAATTTCTTTCCGTAAGTTCATATTTTAAAACTAAAATATTTTTATCATACCTGCAGCAATTCCTGCCATAGCTTCAGAAGCAAAGTGCTGAACATCTACATCAGTATCTGCATTAAGTTTTTCTAACGTTTTTTTAACCTGTGAATCAATAACAGTGCTATCGAGGTAAGGCGAAATTTTTTGAAGAGTTTTTGCAACGTTGAAGCGAACATTAGCAACAGGGTCTGACGCCAATAATAGTACTGTTGGTAGCAATAGCTTTGTGGTTATATCAGTTCCGCAAACTTCGGCCAGCATGTTTAAACAAAATAGACAAGTCATCCCTTGAAAAAATAATAATAATAATAATAAAAAAAAAAATATATGTTTTTCAGTTTATATTTTGCAAAAAAAAAGGTAATCAAATACTTACTGTGCAAGTAATTTTTGTTGCGAGACATTACTAATATCATTGGTATAATCGCTTGTTCTGCCCACTGTGCCCCAAATTGCTCAACTAATTTTTTCATATTTAATGTTGCAGCCTCGCGAATGGCATAAACGTGATCATTAAGCCAACCCATACATAATCCTCTCAATTTTTGATCAAAAAACTCTTGGCCCAATTGACCAGCAAGTGCTGGCATATACTCAATTATTGCTAAACGCACACGCCATTTTGAGTCCTCTGCAAGCTCTACAATAGCTGGTAATAAGGACTAAAAAAGAAATTGTTAAGTTTAATGGAGAAAACGTTTTATTGTTATTTTTAACTTTACATTAGCAGTTAAAAGTATGCCTATTGTTACAACCTGACTGTTTAAAATCATAACGAGCAAACAAAGTTGTTTTTTTGTATGAGATTTATTTGTGGAATTTATAAAAAAGTTAAATGTGTTATTAACAGCCTGTTTATATAACACGTTGAAACTAAAAAGAAACTTGATCGCACATGGACGACTACGTAACGATTAGACATTATGATACTTCAAAAACAAAGAGGAAAGTTGAAATTGTTCTAATTTCTTATTTTGGCATGAAATTAAATAAATAAAAGATACTATTATTTATTGAATGAAAGTTGAGTTATTTTCGGCTTTTTGGTTCTTTTTAATATAATTTCTAAACATTTTTAGAAATAAAAATTATTTACGAATGTATGTGGACGGTTTCCAGGGAAACAAGAAAAATTAGACGCTAGCAAATCCTGATGGGGAAAAAATTAAAAATTATTATTTATTTTCCATAATTTTTTATTTATATTATACATATTTTCGTGAATTCCGTTAGTTAAATAAACTAGCCTTTTATTGTACTGTAGCTAAAGCTACTAAAAAATCTTGATAAATTTTACATGTTTATACAATCTACAATACTAAAAACTGTAGTAAATATTGTAACTAATAATCTAATAATAATAATAATAAGTTTACAAATATTTAGTTTTTTATTATATTATAACAAATAAAAGAAATAATTCAGCCAATTTTTTTATTTTAATTTGTACTACTTTGTTTTTTCCAAAAATCAAGTGTAAAAAACTCCCTCAATACCCAAGATGTGCCATTTTGCTTACCCCGCTTTTTCCTCCACACCTCTCTTCAACAAACAAATATTTCATGCAACTAGTTTTAAGAAAAACTTCATGGTGTAAGTTTTGCACTAACACATTTGCAACAATTTTACACTGAGCGGCTTTGTGCCACTTCTGGTGTTTAATCTTTTGTTCTTGTAAAATGAAGCAAGTTTTGGCTTTTTTTTAATACATACTTGTTTAACAAAGTACAAAGTGTAGCATATAAAAAAATTTGTAATAAAATCTGTTCCAGTCCGTGTGAAATTCTGTCAGACTTCCATCGGACGCGTCCCCAAGTGGTGGATAGGGGGGAGCGCATGTCAGACACCTATGACGCATATCTACTATGGTCTTAGGCGGAGTCTAGGCCTTGTGCTTTCTGCTACGTGGTCACACACGGCCTGTCAATGCCAGGTTTGTAGGAGCGGTGGCTCCCTTCTGGCAAATATCCGGTCATGGCATCACCAAACCATAGGTATTGCCTTGGCTCAGCAATTGCTCATGTGCATATCACATAACAGTACACACTGCACAAGTGGTCCTAAGGGTGTGGTATGTCATTGAAGGTATAAATCTCTGACCCTATGGTCTTAGGCGGAGTCTAGGCCTTGTGCTCTCTGCTACGTGGTCACACACGGCCTGTCAATGCCAGGTTTGTAGGAGCGGCGGCTCCCTTCTGGCAAATATCCGGTTATGTTATGTGCATATCACATAACAGTACACACTGCACAAGTGGTCCTAAGGGTGTGGTATGTCATTGAAGGTATAAATCTCTGACCCTGGTATCCTCCAGGTAATGCACACATCCACCCATGATGGTTCATTGCCTGGATGTTTCGCCGGAATGCTAGCCAATAAATGGGGCACATTGATCAAATGGTCCCAGGTGGTGGCCTGTACGCAGTGACTGTCTCCAATCAAACCCGCGGACCAATACTGGCTCCACTTGCAAGGTTAAGGTGGTTGGTAGCAGTGCCGAGAACCTGAATGGCTAGTTAATGATTAAAGATGACTAGTCACTAACAGCTCCCCTCCGACGCCAAGGCACGGGTTAGTTGTAATTTTTGTTGCCTAGTCCATGTACGCCGTCACTGCATATGTGCTCGATCCTTTTACGTGCCTACTTGTGGGAACCACATGAAAA